>PJAB01000772.1:0-20957 GCA_002887195.1 Chrysochromulina parva | reverse complement strand
TGGGGATCGTGTGCGGGTGCCCATCGCGGTGTGCTGAGCTTCGGCCATTTTTTCGGGCGCGAGGGCCTCTTGGACGAGAGTCTCTGGTCTCGTGATCCCCATCTTTTAGAAAAAAGAGGGTTCACACACGCGTACATACCGGTACGTGTGCGGTGTCGAGTTTTATGAACATTGGCTGTGATTTCCAGGTCACGGATAGTCAAGTCAAGTCAAGTCAAGTCAAGCAAGCAAGTCAAGCTGCTGGCCGCCGGAGCACATTCGATAGACTTGACACTCGCACGATCCGATACTACAAGACGACACGGTAGAACCCTCTCGCGGCTAGTCGTTAAAGAAAGGTACGCGGAAACGCGGCGGTGCCCGGGGGCGAGGGTGGCTTCCTTGATTACATACGTTCGCAAATGAGGTCACATGTTGCTCACACACCTAGGTACCTTACTCACTGGTAAATTATGAATCGGCGTACTAACATTAAACACAAAAAACTCGCCCCATTGGCATGGGGGAGGGGCGCGATCGGCATCAGGGCGGCATCGGCAACACCATCTCTTTGTGTCCCGTCCCCTGGCTAGTGATCGGCGTCCTCGAGTGCCCTCAAAAATGCCTCTCGCTTCTCGAGGGCGTGCTTCATCGCAAGATCCTCCACCAGCTCCTCGAGCAGCTCTCCTGCAAGCATGCGAGGGATTCCGAACTTGCTCTCGCCCAGTCGATGGTCGGTGACGCGGTCGTCCGCAAAGTTGTACGTGCGGATGCGCTCCGAGCGCGCGCCTGTGCTCGCCACGTCGGCGCGTAACGCGTCACGCGCCTCGCGCGCCAATTGCTTCTCGTGCGCCTCAACGCGAGCACGGAGGACCTTCATCGCGGTCGCCTTGTTCATGTGCTGTGAACGCTCATTCTGGCAGCTCACCTTGATGCCAGTCGGTTTGTGGGTGAGGCGCACGGCGCTCTCTGTCGTGTTCACATGCTGGCCGCCGGCGCCTCCCGAGCGGAAGACATCAACTTGGATGTCTTCGGGACGCAGATCAACACCGCCCTGCTCCTCGTCCGCAGCGGGCAGCACAACGACGACCGCCGTCGACGTGTGCACGCGGCCGAGTCCCTCTGTAGCCGGCACGCGCTGCACGCGATGAACACCATTCTCAGCACGTAGCGTAGCGTACACGCCCTCACCGATGACACTCGCGGTGGCCTCGCGCGTGCCGCCAGCCTCATTTTCACTTTGGTCGTGAAGCTCAAAGCGCCACCGTCGACGCTTTGCAAGCCTCTCATACATGGTGAGGAGCTCGCTGGCAAATAATCCAGCCTCGAGCCCGCCGGTGCCGGCGCGTACCTCGAGGACCACATTACGATCGTCACCATCTTCGGGTGGCACGAGCAGCGCGATCAGCTCCTTTTCAAGCCGTTCAAGGCGCGCTGCATTTTCATCAATTTCCGCTTTTGCAATTTGCCGCAGCTCCAAGTCAGCGGACGCATCCGCCGCAAGTTCATGTAGCTCGGCCATCTCGAGCGTGGCAGAGTCCATGTCGGCACGCAAAGCGACTATCGGCGAGAGCCGCGACATTTCACGCATTCGTTCGGCTGAGAAGGCAGCCGTCCCACCCTCCAGCTCGTTCTCAAGCTGTTCGTGCCTCGAAACGAGAAGGTCGAGATGCTTTTTCAGAGATGGTCGCAGCGACGAGCTCAGCGTCCGCCTGTGTACGAGTGTGCGACTTGCGCATCTAGGCAAGCCCATGAGTCTCGACAACATTTTTTTAGCGCTTGTGTGTGCAGAGGGCAAGGGGGAATGCGCCGTAATACAAGTACCCGGTTCAAAGACACCGGGGGGAGCCGGGACACACAGGACACACACGGGACACGCGGACGCACGAAGGCACCCGGTACTCGTAAAAAAAGACACCGGGGGGAGCCGGGACGCACACGGGACACAGTACCGGTAGGAATCCTACCTCGTTCGGGTCTCCGTAGAAATCATTTGGGTGGGGGGCGTGTTGAGGCACCTGCAGTCACGGGGCGATCAAGTAGTCGTCGTCGCCTTGCGTCGTGCTCGGACGTGTGCGTTTGGCGTATAAAGATCCAGACTTGTTCGTCGGCGGGGTTCGACCTCGGGTCTCACGAGCAGGCGCCGCGGCGGCGGCCGGCGCCGCGGCGGCCCGCGACTCGGACTGAGTGTAATGACCGCTTGATCCTTGATAATTCCTTGAGCTCTTGACCGGATGACCGCGTCGGGGCCTAGTCGGGGCCGCCACACCGGACACCCGCAACTCTGAACTCAACCCGCACGTCGTCGAACGTGACTCCATGAATGTTAGGTCGGCGCACCGGCGGCCACACAGCCACCGCCCCCGGATCAGACACGGCGTTCCCTGGATGACAGTGTCGGTAGTCGGCGTCGGATCGGACCGCGCGCGGAAAGCGATGCGGCGCCCGGCGATGATTGCCGGATTGTCATTCCTGTGCGGATGCGTGACTACTCATGCGCGAAGGTGTAAACCGTGTAACACGCAAAACGTAGCTACTGTTGGTGTACATGGCTACAGCCTCGACGGGACACCGCCATGGCGGGATGGTGCCTAACGTGAAGCGTCTGAAGTCACAACGGCCTCCGATCTCACAAACGTTCGGAACGCCCAGGTGACTACGTGGCGAACACGCAACACAGTACGAGAGATTTGCCCAACCCACGGCATGCCATAAGGGTACCCGATACGTTCAGCCGGACGCTGCACGCATCCCATTTGTGCCTCTTGCGCCGAGTTGTGCTCCCATCACAGGCAGCAGCAGCTTCGCGGCGAATTACCGCAGCCTCCTGGCCTCGCGCTCCCACTCGAGCAACATGAGGATATCGCCCTCGCGGATCGGCCCCTTGACGTTACGTACGATCGATCGGGTCGGGTCGTCGAGGAACTCAACACGGACCTGCGAAACCTGGCCAGTTTGGCCGGTGCGGCCGAGCACCTTGGTCACCTTCGCGAGCTTAACGGGCTGATCCTGCGGGCGCGGGAGGCATACAGCACATGGCGATCAGCATACGTCCCCCGCATCGCTCGTACTGCCCTCTCCAGCTGCGCGTGCGGCGGCGTGCGGCGTGCGGCTTCCCCCACCATGACAAAAAGAGTCGAGGAACGTGGCTGACCCCAATGTGGGGAATTTCGGCTCCAGACAAAAAATGTTTTTCAAACAGCACCTCTTAAAAGAACCGAATGATCCGCTGAGCCCGTGAAAAAAACGTACGTTGTCCCAGGTTGTCCCCTTGCAGGTGTGAGCGTGATCAATCCGAAGACGTTGTTTCTCGCCATGGCGGAAGTGGAGGAGCTGGTGCCGCAGGAACTGGCGCCACAGGAACCGGCGCCACAGGAACCGGCGCCACAGGAACCGGTGCCACAGGACTTTTCTTACGACGCGAAGGCCTTCGCTCGTCTCTGCCCTGACAACGAGTTGCCCTCCTCGTTCGCTCCGCTGCACCACTCGTTTGCCTTTGAGAGTCATAAGCGTTCCAACCTCCACTACTTGGACGAGGTACGTGGTTTTCTGACCAGCAGCACCCTTCGGCAAAATGTCAGCTGATTCCCCCGCGCGCCCTTGCGCTCCGCAGGATGCAACGCTCATCTTCTGTGCGGGCGGTATCGTGCACTTCTACGACCTTCACACGAAGAGCACATCCTACTTGCCCTCCATTGGAGGCAACGAAATTGGCTGCATTGAGGTGCACCAGGCGCGCAAGCTGATCTGCGTGGCGGAAAAGGGCGAGATGCCTAACGCCTTCATCTACGAGTACCCGTCGCTCACCATGATCCGTGTGCTCAAGGGCGGTACGGAGCGCTCGTATTCAGCGGCCAACTTCAACGGGGATGGCACGATGCTTGCGACCGTGGGCTCGTTCCCGGATTACATGCTCACTGTATGGGACTGGCACAAGGAGGCGATCGTCCTGCGTGCCAAGGCCTTTTCGCAAGATGTGTACCGCGTCAGCTTCTCGCCGCGATTCGCAGGCCAGCTCGTCACGAGTGGGACAGGCCACATTCGCTTTTGGAAAATGGCCGAGACCTTCACAGGCCTCAAGCTGCAGGGCGACATCGGCAAGTTCGGCCAGGTGGAGCTAACCGACATTGAGGGTTACTGCGAGATGCCCGATGGCAAGGTGCTCTCGGGTGCAGACTCGGGCAACTTGCTGCTCTGGGAGGGCAATCTCATCAAGTGCGAGATCCGACGCGCAGGAGGTAAAGGGTGCCACAACGGTGCCATCCGCGTCGTGCTCCTGCACGGGAATCAGATTATCACTGGCGGCAACGACGGATACGTGCGCACATGGCCGCTCAAAGCCATCGAGTCCGCCGAACCCACGGACGACATGCCTATCTTCGAGATCTCGCCGCAGAAGGAGGTGTGTTTCCTCGGGCACGAGAAAGGGCGTACCATGTCGCACATCCAGACGATGCTCAAGGGCGAGGGCCATTGGCTCGTGCAGGATGCGTGCGGCGCGGTCTACAAACTGGTGATCGAGACGGCTTCCGTAGAGCACCTCTTCAGCTTCCATTCGGGCAGCATCACTGGCCTGGACCTCTGCCCGTTCAACCACGCCGCGGCAACGTGCGGCTCCGACGGCACCGTCCGGCTGTGGGACTACGCGGCCAAGGCGCCCATCTCCGTCTTCCGTTCGCCGGCGCCGGCGACAGTAGTCGTGTGGGCACCGAGATCCGTCGATCCGGAGGGGCGCACGATTTGTGCAGGCTACAAGGACGGCGTCGTGCGCGTGCTCACACGATGCAAGGACGGGCTGCACCTCAAGCAGGCCTTCAAGCCGCACACTGTCCCGATCGTGTCGGTCGCCTACTCCCCCGACGGCCGCCACCTGGCGTCCGGTGCGCAGGATGGCGCCGTCTTTTTCGTCGCGATCACGCGCACAGGCTACGCCCCTGTCGGCTTCATGAACCCGCCCAACGGTGCGAACACTGCCGTGACGTCTCTGGCGTGGGCGAGCGAGGACGCGCTCTTCGTGGGCTACGCTGACGGCCGCGTGGCTGAGCTCACCTTGCCCGTCGAGCCCGACACCTCTGAGACGTACGCTCTTCCCTTCGAAGGAAAGATACTTGACACGATGCCCATCGTCGAGTATCGGCGCGCAGCGGCCAAGGCGAAGAAGGCGAAAGAGGCCCCTGCGCCCGCCCCTGCGGCCGACGGCGAGGAGGCTGAGGACGTGCCCGTCGTAGAGGAGGTCATTCCTGACTTCGACGCCGGTGGCATCGCCGCTATCCTGCCGCTCAAGACCGTCGGTGGCCGGTCCCTCTACGTCGCCTTTGCGAATGAGGCGGGCACGTACTGGCGTGTCACCTGGGGCGATGCGAAGGTCACGCCTCAGGGCCGGCATGCGACCCCGCTCGTCTTCCTCAACACCTCGCGTTCGTCGCAATACTTGCTCTCGTGCGCCACCGACGGATCCGTCTGCGCGGGGGAGGCGGCTTCCAACGCGTATTGGCAGGGCCGCGTGCATGGTGCCTCACGTAAAACGATGCTCGGACTCTCATTCGACGACGCCTTCCTCGTCTCCGCGGGCGCCGACGGTAACCTCTTCGTGCACAAGATGAGCGCCTCCGATCAGAAGGACGCAATCCTCTCCGCTGCCAGCCTGCCCGCCGTAGCAGACGCGGGTTTGAGTGGGCTCGACATCACCGAGGCCTCGACGTACTCGATCGAGGAGGCCAAGCAGAAAGCAGAAGCAGACGCGCGCGCGGCGGCCGCTGAGGAAGCAAAGCTGAGCGTGCGCGAGAAGGTAGCGCTGCTGCGCAAGAAGTTTACTGCGCTCCTCTCTGACAACGAGGCGCTGCCAGTCACCGAGCAGCTTCCTCGCGATGCATTCTACGTCGACCCTGGCCTGCAAGATGGTACAGAGAAGGAGACGCTCGAGCGGCTCAAGGCAGCGGAGTTCGAGTTTGCCTGGACTTCGGAGAAGGCAGCACTCGTTCGGACGAAACTGGAGAACCATTTCCTCAAGGGCCTCGCCGTCGAGAGCATCACTCTTTACGGATTCGCAAACGGGCTCTGCGTGCGCTCGTTCCGCTCGCTCGAGCTCGAGCAGTGGCAAAAGGAGGCGATTGAACACGTTCACGCGCTCATCGATAAGGAGGCGAAGAAAGGGCAGGCGACCAGAAAGAAGTCGACTTCAGGTGAGGGCTTCAAGGAAGGCGAGGAGGACGCCGCCGATGCCAAGGAAGGCGAAGGCGCCGCGAAAACCTCCTCAGAGCCGGAAAAGAAGATTTCCAAGGTTCAAGAACGGCTGCTGCGCCGCCAGGCGCGTGCTAAAGAGTGGGCCGAGTTCAACGCGACCAAGCCTGACGACAAGTACGAGGACCCCGTCGACGTGGCAGCCATCCAGTACGCGGAGACGCACATGGGCGACTTTTCGCTCAAAACGGACGAGGACTACGTCGTGCCCGAATCGCAGCGCGTCAATGCACAAAAAAAGCGCAGGCAGATCGTGCTGCTCGACGAGTCCATCCACGCCATCAAGATGGGCTACAACGAGCGGTTCCTCGCGCTGCGCGACCTCAAATCGCGGCTCATCGCCTCAATGGTCACCGAGGACGCGCGGCTCGCCGAGATCAACCGCGAGCTTGAGACTATGGGCGATCTGCTCCCCCCGGATCTGGTCTCGCCGGGTGCGCTCGTTGCCGATGAGCAGCCTGAGCTGCGCGCGACAGTCACGCCCGAGACGCTCACCTCGTTCAGAATGGAGAAGGCCGCCGCTGCCGCCGCCGCCAAGGGCGGCATGGGAGGTGGCGGCGCCGCGCCTGCAAAGCCGAGCGCGTCGGCCGCCTCCACGGCCACGGGGGCGGCAAGCAGTAAGGCGAGCTCGCTCGCTGCGGCGTCGACGGCGCTCGAGGTGGCTGAGGCGCGCCTCACACGCGAGCGGCTGGTCGTTGAGAAGGCGCGGCTGGTCGAGCGGCGGCGGAGGACGATCGCCTCATTTGATGATGCGATCGCTGAGCTTCGCACGGAGAAGCTCAAGCTCGAGGCCGACCTGAAGACTACCGATCTTCGCAAGCTCGTCCTCTTCCAGGAGCTCGTGCTCCTCAAAGAATTTGAAAAGAAGGACACGTCGCTCGCCAAGCGTTTGGAGTCGAAGCACAACGAGAAGTCTGAGATCGTCGCCAAAGTGGCAGAGTGCCAGGAGAAGCTCACACAGAAGAAGATGGAGATCGAGAGGCTCCTCGACCGCGACCGGCAAATCATGGCGGAGTTCCACTCGGCGCTCGGCGAGAACAACAAGTTCTCGGAGGTGCTGCTCAAGATCTTCAAGAAGAAAATCAAGCGCAAGCGGCAGTCGGCGAACGACGACGAGGACGACGAGGACGAGGACGAGGACGAGGATGAGGACGACGACGACGGAGAAGGTGAGGACGAGGAGGAAGGTGAGGAGACGTGCCCGCCGGGCTGCGACCCCTCGCTGTATGATAAGGTGTGCGACCTGCGCGAGAAGCGGCTCGAGCAGGAGGAGATCTACGCGGACTTCCAAAAGGGTGTCGACATGCTCAAGAAGGAGAACGACATGCTGATCAAGAAGGAGAAAGCCATCGACAAGGCGCTCAAAGACACCGAGACGGACATTCAGGCCTTCCAGACGGAAAAGCAGGGCAAGCTCAATGAGCTGCACGTCGTTGTCACGCTGCACATGTCGCAGGTGCGCCACATCGAGGACGGCCAGCTACCTGCAGACCTCACGAAAGACCTTGTGTTCCCCTCGTCGGAGCTGGAGCAGCTGCGCAACCGAATCAAGCAACTCGGCCAGGAGAAAGCAGATTTGCGGAAGCGGCAGAAATCCCTGCGCGTCGAGCACGTATCGCTCGTCAAGGCGCAGGGCGTCAAGGCCCAGCGGCTGCGCGAGCTCGATGCACGCGCCGTCGATGTGCAGATGCTGAAGTTCGGCCAGATCATCGATCTCGAGCGCATCGAAAGCGTGGGCGTGAACAAGATTGCGGAAGAGCTCAACGAGAAGATCAAAAAGGTTGAGGCAGCGCAGGAGCTTGCGCTCACCCAGATACATGATAAGCTCAAGCAGGCGAAAAATGATCTCAAGGTCGCGACCGAAGAGTCGACGCAGTCGCTGAACACAGTGGCAGCGCTCTTCGAGCGCCAGCACGCGCTTGAGACGTCGCTCAACTCGAAGCAGGCGCAGGTTGCTCCTAAGGACGCGGGCAAGGAGCGTAAGGAGCGTACGTCGCTCGTGCAGCTCGTGAAGATCCAGGCGAAGGAGATTGAGGCGCTCAAGCTTGAGATCAACATGCTGCGGCGCAAGGGCGGACACGTCTACACAGGTGGTAAATAGTGGCGCGCTTGCTGACACAGACAGCACGCCCAAGAATTTGGGACGGCAGTGCATGATGATAAAAGCCAGAGCGAAGGCCACACGGCCGACACGGTGTGGTGTGATGGAGGCTTGTTTTTTTGCGCGCTACTTGATCGGGACTCTCGTGTGCGCGGATGTGGGCGTTGAGTAATCGTTTGCCCATGTTCCCGTTTGCGATGCCGGGATCAATGCCGGGATTGCCCAGCGGTACAAAGTGGCATTCTGGCATACGAATTACCGGATACACCCGCCACTATAAATGGCGTTACGATAATTCGATATTTATGCTGGCCGCCGCTCCGTTACCGTTCTTCGATACACGATACTTGATTTTCCAGATTGCACGGTCGTCTTATGCGCGACCGCTGTATTCACTGTTCTATCGGCCTCGGGCGCGTCGCCGGGAGCGGCGCGTATTCATTCTTTCCGGCGGCCGTTGGGGGCTCGGCCGCCCCACCCACAGATGCCACAGCGACCACACTCTGCGCGCGGGTCGCGGCTTCCTCTTGCGGTGCATCGCCTGGGCAACCATCGAGGGCAACCACGCTGAGTCTCCGCCATCGAAATCAACCATACCGCACCACAACATGCCCGCACACCGGATACCACGTCTCGACGATCTATTTCCCCCATCCACCGATTGCGCCATTGAATCTAATTCCCCAGAAGCCACAGCGGATCAGCCCCTTGATCGCACGCCGATGACGCATCGCTACGCTGCAACAGTGCCAGGGCCGCGCCGAATTCCAGCAGCATACACTTCAGAGGGAGCGTTTTTGGCCTTTGATGACGTCACCCACAAAGTTGAAGGCGTCGTTTCCCTTGGAGTTCATAAAGTCGAAGGCAGCGCCACCTTGGCCGCCGCCGGGCTGAGCCATGCCCGGGTTTGGCTGAGGCATGCCACCCATAGCACCGCCGCCCATGCCACCGCCCATTCCGCCGCCCATGCCACCGCCCATTCCGCCGCCCATGCCACCGCCCATGCCGCCGCCCATACCGCCACTGGGCATGGCGCCACCCATCATCTGCTGCTGCCGCATGAGCTGCTGCTGCATCATGGCCATCTGCTGCCGCATCATGGCCATCTGCTGCATAGCTTGCGCGTCGTGCATGCCGCCTCCGCCCAGTCCTCCACCCATGCCAACGGCGCCCATGCCGCCGCTCATGCCGCCGCCCATGCCGCCGCCCATTCCGCTACCCATGCCACCGGCCATGACGCCGCCCATGCCACCGCCCATGCCGCCGCCCATGCCGCCGCCCATGCCGCCACCCATGCCGCCGCCCATGGGTGGAGCCATGCCAGGAGCCATGCCAGTCATGCCGCCCATGCCAGCCATCGGCGCCACTCCACCCATCGGCATCGACGGTGCGCCCATCATAGACGAAAGGTCGAGGCCGCCCATCATGGCGCTCGGGGTGGCCCCTTGTCCGCCCGCACCCCGAGCACCTTGGGCTGCGGCGCCTCCAATATTCATGCCTCCAAACATCTCAGTGGGCACACTCGGCGGCGGCACGGCGGCGATGGGCGGAGCCTGCATCATCCCATCGAACATGCCTCCGCCCGCTGTTGCAGACGGCGCAGGCGCAGGAGGAGGGGCTTGGGGGCTTTGGAGGTCTGCGAACATGTTGACGGGTGGCGCCGCCGCCGCCGCCTCGCCCAGCAGATCCTGCGATGCATAGGTGGCGGTGGCAAGTGACGAGGTCTTGGTCTCCGGCGGCAAGTGACCAGCCAGGCCGAGCAGCTCGAGCACCTTGCGCGCCTTCTCCTTGAGGGAAGCCTGCGCCGAGTCATGCTGCGCCTCGATGGTCGGCCCCGCGTTCGTGAAGTACGCGCGCACAACCTTTGCCGCAACGCCCTCATCCTCCTCCTTGATGAGCGCCTCGATGAGTGAGAGCGCCTTCAGCCGCCGCTGCCACTCCGGCGCGCCGAGCTTGGCCTCGAGCAGCCTCGCGAGCGCCGCTTTGTCGAGTGACTTTGCCGCCTCGCAAAACCTTTTCAGCTCCTCGCGCGGCACGGTTGCACGGACACCGCCCGGAGCTGTCACCTCGTCGACGAGCTTCGCCTCGTACTCGCCGGTCGAGCGAACCGGCGCTGGCGCAGGCGGCGCGCCCGGAGCAGGCGCTGGGGCACCCCAGCCGCCACCCGGCGCGCCCGCCAGCGCTGGGGCAGGCGCTGCACCCCAGCCGCCACCCGGCGTGCCCGCCACCGCTGGGGCAGGCGCGGGGGCGGGGGAAGGGGCACCCCAGCCGCCACCAACCTGGCCAGCAACGCGCGGACCAGAAGGCACCGCTGGCTCCGGAGCGGAGAAGGTAGCCGTGGGGTTGTAACCACCGCCGTTGCCGGAACCGTCGTATCCGCCGGTAGAACCAGGCATGGACATGCCCACGCCGGCGGGAGGGCCGCCCGGCTTAGAAGCCATCTTACTGAGCCCCGCCGCGACGGAGCCTAGCGCCTGCGACACTTTGGAGGGCTCCGAAGGCTTATAATTCGTGTTGCCGAAGCCCTGCATCTTGCCCGTCGAGTACGCGCCCGTCTCGACTTTCGGCATCATGGACGGATCCACAGGTGGGGGGGTGAAGCCGCCGGCGGCGCCGCTAGGCGGGGCAAATGCCGGCTGAAAGGAGCCCGCTGCGCTGCTTGCGCTGGCGCCGCACGTTGAGGGAGCGCCGTTGCAGCCCAAGCCCTGAATGCGGCCCGCAGTCGTCATATTCTCGACCGGCTGAGAGGTGTCGTAAATGGCCGTCATGCACTCCTGGCCCAAGTCGCGCACCTGCTTGTTGAGCGCATCGCCGTGCAGCGGATCGGCGTCGCCGCGGAAGTCTGCCGCGACGGAGATGTGAACACACAAGAAAGCGTGAGGTGAGCATCGACGGTATGCCACAGCAACATGCGGGTGCTGCTGGGCAGTATGGCGCTACAGGGAGGCGTGCATCTCGGCGGCAGCGAGCGCGTTGGTGGCTGCGCACGCACTAAGGCACTCCTTGACTTCTGCCGTGAAGCTCTTCATGTCTTTTTTGAAGGTAGCATGACCATGGAGGCAGCAGTGCTTGATCAAACGGAGAGTTTTGATCTTGACATGCACATTGTCCTTCTTGAGCCGCTTGACGAGAAAGTCGATGAGCTGCTTGCAAGCATCGGCGGACGCCTTCGTAATCCCTGAGATCTCGTTGTACAAGTAGCCCGGTGTTGGCACCTCATCGGGTGAAGTTGCCTTAGTGCACAGCGATTTATCCATCAGGTGTCTTCAGAAGGTAACTGAGACGCTGCGAGCGCACGCACAGACTGTCAGCGCGGCGCACAGACACGATGACTCAGGCGCGCGCGAGCACGCAAAGCAGGGCTTGCATAGAAATACTGTACACATGTTTTGACGTGTGTTCATGCGAAAACGTTTCGGAGACGCCGTATGTGAGGCTTAGAGCTGCGTGTTGAAAAACAGGAAAGGTGTGCGCCCAGGACTTTGCCTTTCACAAGGGGCCCTTCACAAGGGGCAACCTTCAGTTCTTCCTTCCCATCGCCCGTGCTGGCCGCTGCTCCGCAGACATGAGCGACACGCAAGTGCAAGGGGAGCTCGAGCTCATCTCGGCCATGTACACCTCAGATGAGCTGAGTATCGTACAAAGCGCCGAGGGAACATTGGTCTCCGTCAAACTGAGGCCGCACAGTGGCGGCGCGGATTTGCAACGGTTCGCGGAGTGCGTCATGGAGATCCAGCTGTCACCAGGGTATCCGGAGGCGGCGGCACAAGTTAGGGTTCATGGCACACGCGGGCTCGTCGAGGAGGAGGAAGTCAGACTGCTACGCGAGGTCCGGGCTTGCGTGTTGGATAATGTTGGGGAGCCCTGCCTCTTCGCTGCGCTTGAGGCTGGTGTTGCGCTGCTCACTGAGATGAACGTGGGCGGCACGTGCTCGATATGCCGGGATGAACTGTTCGAGCCCTCCGAGGACGAGCCCGATAGCGGGCCTCGCCAGGTCTACCTAGCACCAAACTGCTTTCACTCATTCCACGTTGGTTGTCTCTCGAACTGGCGCTTCGCCTACACGCCACCGGCATCCAAGGGCGAGGCGGCTGAAGGTGCACCATCACGAGCATCTGCTGCACGTGCAAGCGCACGTGCGGCTGATGCCTCCTTGGCCGATTTGCAAGCGAAAGCCCTCGCTTGCAATTCAAGCGTCGAGGCGTTGACAGAGCGGTTGTTGGTGCTCCGCTCGGTAGACCCACCTGCCCCAGCCGTGGCTTTGCGCAAGCTCGAGGAGGAGATCGCGGGTTCAAGCGCAGAATGCGCCCGCCTCGAATCGCGTGCAACGAAGGCCAAAGAGAGGTGCGCAGAGTTGGCGGCCGTCGCTGAGACGGCCGCGGCAGATGAGCAGCTGGCGCTACAGCAAGCGCGGGATGAGGAACCTCTGCCCTGCCCAGTGTGCCGCACGCTCATCCCTGCTCAAAGTCTGACCGCGGGAGGGATCTCCCGCATCGCGCCAAAGTGCGAGCTTCCTCGACGACCCGACCAACCGTCGAAGAGGACCGATCATGCACTCGGAGCGCTCGCCTCCAGTACTCCTACCAGTGCTCCGCCAATGTCACAGCCTGCGCTGCAGAGAGCTCCGCAACCGTTGCCACCGCCGCCTCCGCCTCCCGAGACACGCAAGGCCCTCGATGGGCAGAGCTACACGAAAGCTGAGTTCTACACCTACTTTGGTGGCTACGCCGAGTGGGACGCCGCCGCGGTTGCCAGAGCTGTCAGCGACACGCTGCCTGTGCCTCCATCTCCATCCTGGGCTGGCGAGCGTGCTTCCAAAGACAGGGATGACAAAGAGCGCGCGCCAAACGGGCAAGCGCAGCACGGACGAGGGCATCGACGCGGCCGAAGTTAGGCGCGTTCATCCGGCCCATGAGGTCGAGCGGCGAGTTTACGGCGAGTGGGCGCCGAGTTGGGCGCGTTCGGGCCTCCTCCGCTGCCTCTCATCTCTTCGGGTCGGTCCGGCCGGTCCCAGCTCCCACGCGCGGCTGTTGCGCGGCTGTCGCGCGCGTCGGCCTCGCGTCGGCCGGCGCCGGCGCTCGATTCTCAGTCTGTACACTGGCGCGCACCGGCCACGCCGCGCCGCCCGAACGGCTAACGAACGACGCCGCCGTTCGCCGATGCCCGATCGTGATCCGCCACCGCCGGCGCGGCCGGTCGCCCGCGGTCCGTGGTGCGTGGAGTGCGATAGTCTGCTAGAACTATAGAACATATCTCCGTATCTAAGAGGTAAGTCCGTATTTCATGCCGCGCTGCGTGGCCGGCGGGCGGGGGAGCACCGCGATCCGCGTGCCGCCGGTGCCGAGACCCTCCGCCCGCCCCGCCGCGGCCCTCAGGTCCGTCACCGCTCGAGACCCTCTACTGTCTACACAATTCGCGCTGGTTTTGTCTCTCACTGTTACTGATGCTCATCTATCGTCCGGAAGAACGTGAGCTATCTCCTGCCTTTAAACTGCCCGACGTCTCAGCCTCGTTCCCGCGCAGCTGCAGGGTCCGGTGCCGCGGTGCGGGCTATCTGGGCTCCGGAAGTGTACAACAGCCCACTCACTTGGTCTCCTTGGACTTGACTTCAGCGGTTGTCAGCTTACGGACGTAGATGGCTTCGTCCGGATGAGGGACGTCGCCGGCTTCGTAGGTGTATGATGCAGCAACCGCGAGAAACTCGCCATCTGGGGAGAAGGTAAGGGCAGCAATCGACGTAGGGTAGCGGCGCAGTTGGCAGATGCGCTTCTTCTTCTCGGCATCCCAAACGTAGACGTTGCCGTCGCAACCGCCCGTTGCGAAGGTGCCGTAGCGTGGATGAAAGGCGATTGAGTTCACCGGGAAGCTAGTGTCGACGCCGCCCACGGTGAGCCGGTGGGCTTTAAACGCGTACTTGCGTGACTCGGCTGCCGTGTCGATGTACTCGACGGCTACGCGTCCCTCGACGGACCCGATCGTGTAGCCCTCACCCGACGGCATCTGTGCGACGCACCGCGTCTGACACTTGAGCGATGACTCGCGATGCTGAAGCGTCTCTGTCGGTTTGCGCAGGTCGATTATCATGACCTGCCTGCCTGCGGTCGTGAGGACGAGCAGTGGAGGCTGTCCCGCAGCCGCAGCGGGTGCTCTCGCACACAGGCTAAGCACCTTGTCGGGCTGTTCAAACGTCCCTACACATGCTTCCGAAGCGCGTACGTCCCAAAGCTTCAGAGTGCGGTCCCACGAGCCTGAGACTACGCTGTCATGCCCGAGCGCAGCACAGTGGCGCACGCAACTCACTCCACCTGAATGGGAGCCTAGGACCGTCTCACCGCCGGAGCGCAGACCATGGAGTCGCAGAGCTCCGTCTAGGGCTCCACTGACTGCGCGCGATGCGTCGCCAACAAAGTCTGCATCAAGCACGGGCACGGGAACACTGATAACGTCCATTGTTTCGCCCCGATGAGCATCGTAAAGGCGAACCGTCTTGTCCCATGACGAAGCGAGGAGAAGTCGCGAAGCGGGATCCCATCGTACGGATGTCACGCCGTCTGTCGGCGGCTCGAGTAGCGCATGCTCATTCTCGTTCGAGCGCGAAGTTGGCATGGGCGGCGGCCGGATTCGAATTAAAGTGCTCGGACCCGCTCGCGACGACGCTCGGAACTTGTACGACACATTATTTCAAGCTTGCGGGTACCAGCTTGCGTACACAGGCAGGGAAGAGTTTCCGTCCGAGCCCATGGGTGCTACGCGCTTGAGACAGTCACGCGCTGCCAAAGGACACGGGCCGCCGTGCGTGCAGTGATGAGCACCTTCCACACGGGCGACACGCGCAAGCGGCGCGCGCCCACGGCCTGAGCGCTCAGGTTATTGTAGCTGCTGTCTCGCAATTGCTGCAGCAGTGCACGATGCAACTCGATGAGCACAGCCACTGCCACGGCTGTGGCCGTGCTTGGGAGCTTGGAAAGTGACTGCTCCGCGCGTGAGAGCAACACGGCAGCTCGACGTCCTTGTAGGCGAAGGAGGCGCTGGTATTCTGCGGTGGGCACGCGCGAGCGAATGATCCGTTCGAGATCGGCTTCGCTCAGCCCGACGCGCGCCGCATCCGCGAGTGGAAGGTAGAGCCGCCCGCGCGTGTTCAGATCGTCGGCACAGTCGCGCATTATATTCAAGAGCTGGATGGCGCATCCGAGTGCGATCGCCTCATCGCGCACATCGCATTCGTCGAGGCCCAGTACTGGCAGGAGCATCTCGCCAACCGTACCCGCGACACGGTAGCAATATGCTAACAAACTGGTCTCATTGTTGGCCTGGTCACGAAAATGCTCGAAGCGCAAGTTCTCGCTAGTCGCGTCCATGCGCATGCCAGCGAGCATGGCGTCAAACGGCTGCCGCGTCAGCGCCGGCTCCCTGCGAATCGTTAATGTAACAGCTGCATCCAGATCGTCTCGCGGAACACCAGCCCACAACTCGTCCAGCCGTTGTGCCCAGTCGCTGAGCTGTTGCGACTTTTTGCAGCGCGTGACAGACGCGGCGGGCGCATCCACAATCTCATCCAGGCGCCGGCACCAGGCATACAGGGCACTAGCACTTGCTCGCCTTCTTTCTGGCAGCAGCTGCCGAACCCAGAGCAGCAACGGGTCGCTCGCCTTCATCAGATTGGTGACCGCCGCTTCTGAGGCGGCAATCTTTGGATCCTTTACGGGCCAACCTGGATGCAGCGCGGCCAATAGTGTTGCCGAGAACAATGCAAACACCATTTTGACAATGCAAGATCAACGTGGTTGGCCCGCCGGGTCCGCATGAGCCCGCAATGCTCCTTGGGCGTCCAGGGTCCGAAACCGTCAGAACTCTGCGTGTGAACACGAGGAACTCGGTCACCTCGGCACAAATCGCCTGCAATACAATTGTAGTCCTGCAACACATGAAACTGGAGAATGTACCTCGGAATGCGAGGTACACACTCGCTGAGCACTGACGACTGAGCTCTGAGGCGACTGACTGTGTCTGTGACTCTCGCCCCCGTCTCGGCCAACTAAACAAAGTGTCTCCGGGTATCATAGTTCACAAAACCAGCTCTGCGTGAAACGGCTGTGAGCCGGAGCTTGCGGTTCCCAAGTAGGCGCCAACTGTCGACAGTTGAAACGCGGTCGTGCCTCACACCGAAACAGACGAGAGACTCTCTAATATTGTATGCTGCCCCGAGTAGCGCGGCGGTTTGTTGAGCATGCGATTCATCTGCCACCGGCTACCCTCGTCCTCTGCGTGTTACGCTGAATGTGCATCGACTGCGCGTCAGCGGTCATCAATGCGGCATCGATGGTGGCACTATGGGTCGAAATCTCCGCATTCATCGCGTTCGCCTGTGCACACAGGCCAGAGACGATACTGGAGAGCTCTGAGAGTGAGCCGTCGCGGCCTGCAGTGGCGGACGATGGGGCGACATTTGCCCGGGTCGTCGAGCTGCGAATGTCAGGCGCAGCAATGGCCTGCGCCGCACCATCCTGACCGCCGCCGCCACCACTGCTGCTTGTGCTGTCTTCACCATACCACCAACTAGAGAATGCATTAGTTGCAGCGCCGCGCCACGACTCCAGCCCACGGAGCAGACGGTCGGAGGTCGCAAGATTGTCTTCTATTACCTGCTGGTCGGCACGGACGCGCCTGAGCACATCTCCCTGCTGGTTGAGCTCACAGAGAGTTGCGGCGCCACACGCCGAGGCCTCGTGGGCCGTTCGAACCATGCGCGTGGTGCTCGCGTCGATGCGCGCCTGGATTTCGTCGAGCTCGTGCTGGAGCTGTGCCGTACTCATGGTCTCGTGCGGTGTGGCCGCAGGAGCCGGTCGAGCAGACATTCGAGTCCGCCAAACTTCCAACAACAGAGCTGTTTATGTCGCGTGAACTTCTCGACGTGAAATCACACTTGGTGAAAGCTTTGCCGAAAACATGCATGTCACGTGCGACCGCAACAACGCGTCTGCGATGCAGTCTTTCTCCGCGTATGCCACGGCGTCCACGGCGCTACTCGTCATGGTCTGCTACCACGCGCACGAGCAGCGCCGGCAATTCTACCCGACGGTGCGCAGGGCCAGCTGCATCGATCTTTCGCAATTTGCTGTTGGCCATGCAGCCAGCCTGGTCTGGCGCTTTCACGGCTTCTGCCGCCTCCTCTGCACCCTCTCTGCCTGCGGCAGCAAAGCGCACTGACAGCGTGTCCCATGCAGGTCATACACCTCACCTCCTCCAAGGTTTCGCTGATGGTGCTCGGAAACGAGGCGCTCGTCATCACCTTCCTGTTTGGCAAGCTGTGTAAACGGCTCTTCTTCGGCCGGCTTCGTGATGCTGAGGTGGAATCACTGTACGAGCGCTCGTGGTACGCGATCACGGAGACGTGCCTTGCCATGACGATCTTTCGCGAGGAGCTCAACTTCCGCTTCGTGGCACTCTTCACCGCTCTGCTCTTCCTCAAGATCTTCCATTGGCTCATGCAGGACCGTGTCTCGTACATGGAGCAGAGCCCGGCCACGTCTTACGCGACGCACGCGCGCATGCTCTGCCTAATGGCGCTGCTCTTCACTCTCGACTGCGCTTTCCTCCACCACGCGATTGGCACGTCGCTCCAGCGCGGCCCCTCAGTGCTGCTCCTCTTCGCATTCGAGTACCTAATCCTGGCGTCGACTGTGTGCTCAACTTTCTCCAAGTACGCGCTGCACGTCAACGATCTGCGCCTGGGCGGCCGGTGGGACGACAAGGGAGTCTACCTGTTCTACCTCGAACTGGTAACCGATCTCTTCCACATGCTCGTGTACCTCGCCTTCTTCGTGCTCATCTGCACGTACTACGGATTGCCGCTGCACATCATGCGCGACCTGTACCTCACCATCCGCTCCTTCAGAACGCGCGTGGCCGACTTTATCCGCTACCGGCGCATCGCGCACAACATGCACGAGCGATTCCCCGACGCGACCGAGGAGGAGCTCGAACGCACCGACCGCATCTGCATCATCTGCCGTGAGCATATCGACTCGGGCAAGAAGCTCGCGTGCGGCCACATCTTCCACTTCCACTGCCTGCGCTCGTGGCTCGAGCGCCAGCAGACTTGCCCGACATGTCGTGCCCCCATCGAGACGCCGGACGAGCGACCGACAGCAGCTGGTGCAGCGGCCGCCGCTGGTCGAGCAGCCAACAACGCGGCCGACGCGCATCCTCAAGCCCATCCTCACGTCCATCCTCAAGATGCCACCGCCGCTGCCAATGCCTCGGCGGCGGCAGCAGCCGCGGCCACAGCCGCTGCGCCACTGCACGCAGTGGCCGAGCCCTTCCTGGGGCAGCCTGCAGACCCAGCTGTCTTGTTGGGAACGCCGCCGCGCGGCATGGGTTTACCAGCCATCCCGCAGGCCTTTCCGTCTGTGAACAACCCTGCGGGCGCGGCGGCCTCCGTCGCAGCCGGTGCGCCGCTCTTCGGCGGGATGCCACCGCCCGCTGGGATGCCCTTCATGGGCGGCGTACTGGGTGGCGTCCCATTCGGTGGTGCTCACTGGCCAGGTGCCGACGGCGGTGCGGGTGCAGGCTTGGGTGTAGGCATGATGCCTGGGAACGTGCCATCCATGGGCACGCCAACGGCGGCCATGGGGGCGCCTCCGTTCGCGCCCTTCACCGTGGGCGGAATCACCACCGCGCCGCCAAACATGCCGCACATGGCGATGGGAGGCTTTGGAAGCCCGATGGGCGCTGGCTTCGGCGGCGGCTTCGGCGGCGGCATCGGCGGCCTTGGGATGGGCATACTGCCTGGCATCCCGGCAGGCGTACTCCCGCCAGGCATATTGCCGCCAGGGCTCGCGCCCAACCTCTTCGCCTCTCCCTTCTTCTTACCAGCGGGGCTACAGGCACCGCCGGCAACGTCGGCGACAGCTGCCTATCTGCAAGCTCAGATCGCGTGGCTGCAGCAATGTCTGGACGCGATCACGCCGCCTGTGAGCGGCTCGGCTCCGACCCCAGTGCCGTCAGCATTAAGGTCGCCCCCCGCAGCCATTGCGCCGGCTTCGCCCGTATTTGCGGTGGGCAGCCCTCCTCAAGTGGGGGGGGCAGCGGGCTCATCTGTGGGCGGGCCTTGCTCTGCTAGCTGCGCCTGCAGCACGAGCGATGCTGTGCATTCGACGCCACCTCGACGGAGCGCGAGCAGCATGAGCGATGCTGGCGCCCAATCTTCTTTTGCGGCAGCGCCGGAAGCATCGACACCTATCTCTCCTTCGAGATCCGGCGAGCGCGAGGAGCTCCGGCGCCGGCGCCTTGAGCGCCTTGGGTCATCAGCCGGCAGCTTGCCGGACGCTTCGCCACCGCTTGACTGACCTGGTCGGTGATCAGCCAAACCTGGTGAAGGACGCACATCCCCTAAGTGCTCGGTGCGCTTTTTGTAGCCCGCTATTTATGGCCCGAGTTCTCGCACGCATCACCAAGTCGCCTTCAGACCGAGAGTGCGGACCGTTACTTTGAACTTTCGCCCGCGCCCCTCTGCGCTGAAGGAGTGTGTCACGGCGGACGCGTACGCGGTTGGTACGGAGATGGCAGGGCGCGCCGGTTACCACGGGCGAAGATCAAGATCAAGCCGTTCCGGCACGTCGAGCGCGACCGTCCCGGCGGCGGTGCCGCCGCGGCGGGGCGCGCCTCCCGCCTCCGTCGGCCTCGTCACGCGTCTCGCGCATCCCGTCGTCGTGGGTACCCGTCCCGCGCCCCGCCCGATACGCATCGCGGGTCACACAGCGACCGTCGTGTATCATGTAGTTCGCGGAGACGGCCTGTATAGTTCGCAACGACGTATAAACTATAAACGACGTACGACGTGTTTCCGACGAGCGTTTCTGAGGTCAGGTCTAGCACCCACCACTGCGCGAAAGACATGGTGCCACTTATCTTCGATTCCAGTAGCGCGTGATTGAATGACTTATAAACACACAGTTTACACATACCATTCTACGCCATCCTCATCCACGAACTTGGCACACAGCGGACCGAGGTTCTCATCCTGCGCAGGAGCCCGCTTCTTGCGCCGATCGCGTGGGCGGGGGCCTTCACCGCGGCGGTTGCGACCAGGTGGTGAAGGCGGCGTCGGCAACATGCCCAGCGACCAGTGAACCACGGCTACCGCAGCCTCCTCCGCCGTGTAGAAGGAGCCGAGGCTGCGCTGCACCTTGGGCCGGATGTATGGCTTCGCCTGCCATGGCTTCGAGCCCGACTTGACTGGATAGACGTGCTGGTAGCCACTCTTGTTGTTGGTCTTGAGCAACACGATTGCCTCGGATAGAATGAGCTTACAGTCCTCCTCCGTCTCCGGCCAAAAGTCGGGCGGAATCACCGCCCCGCCCATGAAGTCGCTCCGCTCGCGCAGCCGCGACAAGAGCGCAGCTCCATCCATGGTGCGCAGCTCCATGGTGCAGGCGCCGGCGCGAGCGCCTTCGTTCCACGATTTCCTATTTCCGAGCGCCTTCGTTTCACGATTTTTGTTTTAAACCCCCCCTAACCCCCCCGCGCCTCCGAGGGCCCCGTACTAACTCCAGGGAGTCTCGAAACACCCTCTGGACACCTCCTGGGCAAAAAAAAGCTTCATGTCCTCAGCGGTCCGACCTGACCTCAGAACCGC
>PJAB01000771.1:0-20961 GCA_002887195.1 Chrysochromulina parva | reverse complement strand
GACCAACCCGGGCGGTGTCAACCCACCGAACGAGGAGCCTGCGAAGGCGCTCGACGGCACCCCGACGACCAAGTGGCTCGACGCGCGCAAGGGCGCGCTCGAATGCCGCTTGGCCAAGGGGTCGGCCGTGCTCGGCAAGTACATGCTAATGACGGCCAACGACTGCCCGGAGCGCGACCCCATACGGTGGGTGCTCGAGGGTCCGTCACTCCCCCCCCTGTGCATGCACGTGCTCACCACGGCGCCCTCTCCCCTCCCCACAGGTGGGTGCTCGAGGGACGCAATAGCGCGGCCGATCCGTGGCGTGTCCTCGACGACAAGAGCGTTGCGGATCAGCCAATGCCCGCCTCCCGTCAAACTGCGCTCTCTTTTTTTTTCCCTTCCTCTTCCCCGATCCCATCATCGACCGTCGTCGAACCATCGACCTTCAGCGAGCACACTCAAGTCACCCGCGCATAGGCCGGCTCTGGAGCGCGCTGCGCGGAAGACCAACAGGCCCCACATCTCTCTGGCGTGTGCCCGCCGCGCGCCGTGCGATGCCCCGGAGGTATCAGCCGCGACCGACTCATCGGGGTTGCCCCGCGCGGCGGCGTGGGCTCGGTCACTCCAACGGACAGCGGGACACAGGCGTCGCGAGCACGCGCTCCCCGGTGGCGCCACACACGCGCCTCGCACGAGAGGGCGCCCGCGGCACGCACATACATGTGGGGCCGCGTTCGGCATGCGCGGCGTTTCCGGAATGCCTCGCGTGAGCGGCCGCGCATGGTTGAGAGGAGATGGGGGGAAGAGGGGGCATGTGGCTTGAGAGGGGGAGGCGCGCGTTCTGAGTAGTGCGGGAACGGGGCGCTGCACTCCCGACCCCCTGGCCGCCTCCCGAAGCGACCACGTCCACAGGTGCATGAAAAGGGGCTCGTCCCTTACACTGAGTCCCTAGGCGCAAGGGCTTTTGCATCCAGGCCTCGATCTCGGCTGGTCTTGTCGAGCTGCAGCTTGGCTCCTCCCAAGCGCGATCGGGATTCCCATGGCCATGCGCAGCGTTTTGTCGGTACATTGCATGTATGTTCGCACGATAGGGCGCCCTCGCACGCACATACATGTGGGACCGCGTTCGCATGCGCGTTCGGCATGTTTAGGTACTTGTGTCGTTTCGATTCTTCAGCTTGCATGCTCCGTCGCGAGGCAGCTCGTCGCGCGCAGTATCGATGCACAGTATCGTCAGCCGAGCAAACATGCAACGTCTAACGCATGGTCTAACGAGCCCCCAACCGCAACCACATCGGAAAGCGCACATGCCACATCGCCAGCACGCACCGCACAACTGTGCACCCAGCACCGCTCGCGCAATAATCACGTGCCACAGCTCCCCAGAGCACCAGACGCCACCGCTCCACAGCTCCCCACAGCTCCCCACAGCTCCCCAGACGCCACCGCCATGACAACTACCCCTCGAACAAGCCCGACCAGACAGCAGCGCATCATGCCGACCCAGAGGAATCTGCATCTCCCATGATCTCGCATTCACACGCCTAGTGCCAATGGCGCCCGTAACGGCGCCTCCACTAGTGCCAATGGCCCCCGGGCGTCTCGAAGCGCATCTTGAGCACGTACCGGATGGTCACCTGATGAGGGATATCATCAGAGGTCATCAGAGGTCCTCAGAGGTCCTCAGAGGTCCTCAGAGGTCCTCAGAGGACATCACCTGGTCCTCGCGGTAGACAAGGTACTCCGACTGGGCAAACGACGACGACGAGCCCTCGACGCATTTTTCGGCGACCAAGGGGTTGGGCTTCACAGGGCCTTGTGGCACGACCACGTCCTTGCCGTCGAACTTGACTGTGATGTTATTGGCAGCGTCGGGCTCGGTGTTGCCAACGGCCAAGCAAGAGTTCGCCTTGTGCGCGCTGACGGGGTCCTTGTCGCTATGACCCACCTGCCAAATAAGGGCGTGCCACTCAGGAGGTAATCAGTGGCCATCAGCGAGAGCTGTGGGGGTTTGGTCGCGATGGTAAGCGATGGCCCACCTGATGAATGATGTCATCAGAGGTCATCAGAGGTCATCAGAGGTCATCAGAGGTCATCAGAGGTCATCAGAGGCGATGGTAGCGATGGCCCACCTCGCCGTCGCGGGTGATGAACCGCTGGGTGCCCAGGGCGGCCTCGCATAGGAACATGACCCCCGTGTGGCCTTGCGCCGTCACGTACCTGATGAGGGAGACCATCAGTGAACTCATCGCACGCCCCCAGTCCCTCATCGATCGCACTCTCTTCAGTTTCGTCGGTTACGTCGGTCCCACATCGATCGCAATCTGATCGCAATCTGATCGCAATCAGTCCCTCATCGATCGCACTCTCGTCAGTTTCGTCAGCCCCTCATCGATCGCAATCATACCCAGAGCTCTTGCCATTCTCAGACGCGAGGTAGATGCCACTCCCCACACGCCCGCCCGAGTGCGGCATGATGCGCAGACCGCGACCACCTGCCAAATTAGGAGTGAGACGTTCGGTGGGCATCTGAGGCACTAAGTCGCCATCAGTCGCCATCAGTCGCCATCAGTCGCCATCAGTCGCAATCAGTCGCAACCAGTCGCAATCAGTCGCAATCAGACGCCATCAGACGCCCTCACCGCCACGTTGGTACCATGCCAGAGCAGCTTGCGGTTACCAAGCTTCGCGTGGCTTTTGAAGGCGTCCCCTGGCCTCGTCACCTCGAATGCCTCCTCGACCTTGCACTTGCGGTGCCCCTGGGTGTTGTCCGTGTATGCCTGGAGCATTCCGAACGCGACCATCAGACGCAATCCTACGCAATCCGACGCAATCAGACGCAATCCAGGCAATGCAGTGTGGAATCATGATTACCTGGATCATCTTGAAGGCGGCCGAGGACTTGTCCACCGGTACCAGGGTCGCAATCAGACTCAATCAGATGCAATCAGACGCCATCAGACGCAATCATGATTACCTGGATCATCTTGAAGGCGGCCGAGGACTTGTCCACCGGTACGAGGGTCGCCCCAAGCGACGCGTACCTGATGAGGGAGGCAATCCGACGTCATCAGAGTGAGCAGGGGCGCAATCAGACGTCATCAGAAACAGGGCCCCAAGCGGTCGCATACTTGACATCGATGGGCGCGGGCTCCTTGGACTCCTTGCTCGTACCTGCCAAATTAGGATCGACGAGCCGTGGCAATCCGAGTCACTCATGCATGCAATCCGAGTCACTCAAGCATGCAATCCGAGTCACTCATGCATGCAATCCGAGTCACTCATGCATGCAATCCGAGTCACTCATGCATGCATGCAATCCTCGTACTCTTGCCCTTGGAGGCCTTCTCGTTCGCCACCGCGGCACCCACGTCTCCGATGACGTTGAGCATCACCTTCTTCGCATCGATGTCCGCCAACGTCAGCAGTGGCGCCTTCGAACGGCCGAAGGCGTGAGGGATGTACCTGTGGGGAGGAGAGGGCGCCGTGCTGGGCACTCGCATGCTGGGCGCTCAGCTGCGCAAAGTGTGGGGACAGCGCGTACGTGTAGAAGGCGTGTGTGAATGTGAATGTGAATGTGAAAGGGGACAGCGCGTACGTGTAGAAGGCAATGAGAGAGGCAATCAATGGCAATCAATGGCAATGAGAGAGGCAATCAAGGACAGCGCGTACGTGTAGAAGGCGCCACAGAGGGCAGCGAGCTGCGGGCCGCCCCCGGCCTTGAGGTACGCTTCGACCGCGAGCAGAGCCTTGAACCCGTCCTCTACCGTGCGTGATGAGATGTCACCTTCCAAAAATTTGGGACGATGATCATCCGTGTCCACTCTGCGGCAATCAAGCGCCATCAAGCGCCATCAAGAGCAATCAAGCGCAATCGAGAGCAAGCAAGAGCCATCGAGAGCAATCAAGCGCCATCGAGAGCAATCAAGCGCCATCGAGAGCAATTAAGCGCCATTACCGAGGGGCATCTTCGCAGTGTCCACTCCCATGTGTGCCAGCTGGCTCTTGAACATGTCGCTGTCCGTCACGAGAGAGACGAACTCCGCGAGCACACCTGTGGGGAGAGGGCGCCGTGGTGGGCACTCGCATACTGGGCGGTAGCTGCCCTGGTCACGAGTGAGACGAACTCCGCGAGCACACCCGTCGTCTTTGGCTTGGCGTACACCACGGGGGCCGCGGGGCCCGCGCTGTGCCCGGCGGCGGCGACGGCGAGTGCCTGAAACAGATGAGGGCGCCGTGGTGAGCACTTGCATGCAAAGGCAGGTCATCAGTGGCAATCAGAGCGAGTGCCTGGAACAGAGCGAGCACTCACTCGGTAGCCATCAGAAGTCGTCAGAGGTCATCAGAGGTCATCAGAGGTCTTCAGAGGTCATCAGAGGTCATCAGAGGCCCTCACTTGGGATTGGCCTTCATCAAAGGCCTCGAAGATCACCGAGTACTTGTCCTTCTTGCCACCCGGGTAGCTGCCCTGGTGCCCCACCCAGGCATACCTGAGGGCGCACAATTGGAGCCAATATGGGAGGCAATCAGAGGTAATTCGAGGTCATCAGAGGCCATCTGAGGCATACCTGAGGGCGCACAATTGGAGCGCTCGTGAAGTCACCGAGGTCATCAGAGGTCATCAGTGGCCATCAGTGGCCATCAGAGGCCATCAGCGTACGAGGTCTTGTCCTTGAACTTCTTCATGAAGATCGCGACGGCTTCCTCGGCAGATCATGGACCTGTGAGTGTGAACACCATCAGAGGTAATTAGAGGCAATCAGAGGTAATTAGAGGCTTCCTCGGCAGATCGCGGACCTTCGAGCGAGTTCTGGCCGCTCTCGCCCACGCGCCCCCACCTGCCAAATAAGGGTGTGTCACTCGGGAGGCAATCAGTGGCCGCTGATTCCACCTGCCCAAACTTGTGTTCATCGATGGCCATCGATGGCCATCAGAGGCAATCAGAGGCAATCCGAGGCCATCAGAGGCCATCAGAGGCCATCAGAGGCCATCAGAGGCCATCAGAGGCCCACCGAGTCCAGCAGTAGAACTGACCGCCTTGCTTGACCACCTGCCCGCGGTAGAACTTGTTGTTGTTGTTGGCGCCCTCAATGTTGACCTGGTTGCCGAGAAAGGCGTAGTCCTCGTGGACCTCCACGTGCCCTGGCAGCTTGCCCGACTCAGCCAATCCCTTCTCGACTGGAATGCACACGCTCGATGGCTTCGCGGCCGCTGTGGCCGCGGCCGGGGGGGCTTCCGCCTTGCCCTTGCCCTTCTTGGCCGGTGGCTCGTCCGGGGGAGGCTCCGCTTTGGCCTTGCCCTTGCCCTTGGCGGCCGGGGGCTCGTCCGGGGGAGGCTCTGCTTTGGCCTTTCCCTTGCCTTTGGCGGCAGGCAGCGCGGCGTCCGACTTGCCCTTCTTGGCGGCTGGCTCATCGTCAGCCTGGGCCGCGGACTTTGACTTCCTGCCGGAAGCAGCAGGGCCGCCGGCGAGCGCGGCCTGAAACTGAGTTTCCGTCCACACCTCGACGCCCTTCTTCGATGCGTCTGCGATCTTGCTGCCCGCGTCAGAACCAGCCACGAGGATATGCAGGGCAGCACTCACGCCGCTCTTCACTGTCGCACCGGCGTCCGTGGCCAGCTTCTCGGCCTCAGCACGCTTCATCGAGAGAGTGCCCGTAAAGCAGATGCTCTTTCCGGCGAGCGACATTTCGAGGGTATAATGCACGCGAGAGGTGGGTAAGGGCAAGGTGGGAGGGCGGCGCAGCCCGTCGGAGCCCGACCCGCGTCGTAAAATAGACGCCTTTCGTCAATTTTCTATTTTAAACCACAGAAAATCTCGGAGGCGCCGTGGGGCGCGTGCGACCCGCACCGGGTTGCGTCTTCAGTATATTTTTGCGGCGTGAGGTTTCATCAAGTGATCGTGAAACTCCCACTTCCGAGCGTCCGGCTCCATCGGATGTCTCGGGTACCCTGAACTAATGCCCCCATCCGGGCGCATCCGAAAAGCGCCCGATTACTTTGACCCGAGTGCTGGGGCCACGGTGAAGACAGGACCTGCTCCGACCATTGCCAAGGCGAAGAAGGCACCGGCACAGGCGCCGGCGGCGGCTGCCGCCCCAAAGGCCAAACCCAAGGGCAAGGCGCCAGCCGCGGCGGCCCCGGCCTCGCCGCCCAAGCTGGCGCACACGACGGGCTCCTTTGCGTCGCTCGAGGCCGACCCTGTCGTGGACGAGAATGGGCTGAGCAGCGCGAGCGTCCTCGCGTCGCACAAGATGGTCCTGCAGGACCTCGCCAAGAACTCGGACAAGTACTACCTGCTGCAGACGATCGAGGCGGATGGCGAGTACTACGTCGTGCGCCGGTGGGGCCGCACGGGCACCAAGGGCGAGGCGAAGCTTTCGGACCCATTTGCAACCCTTGCCGAGGCGGACGCCGATCTGTGCACCACCTTCAAGGACAAGACCGGCTACGCGGACCCGGCGGCGGCGGACGGCAAAGCGCCCAAGGCGGGCAAGTACACGGTGCTCAAGGCGGCGGCCGCGCTCGCCAAGGGTAAGTGGCAGTACTACGTCGATGACAAGATCGACGGCAAGGCCGACGGCTGGTACGATTACTTGACGGATGCACTCGAGCATGCACTCGAGCTTGCAAGTGCTCACCACGGCGCCATCTCTCCCCACAGGTACGATTACTTCACGGATGCGTCCGACATTGTCGAGGGGGTCTACGCTGAGTGGAAGTCCAATCCGAGCATGTTTGTGCGCTGTGTGCAGAGCGGCCACTTTTCGTACATGGTCGACCTGAACAACATGACGCAGACGAATGTGTCGACCCACAAGAAGCGCCAGATCCGGCGCGCCTGAGGCGTCTTGTGACGAATTTGACGAATGTGACGACCCACAAGAAGCGCGTCGACGACGGTGAGTGGGAGCTAGCAGCGCGCCGAGTGCAACAGACGCCCACGAGAGCGCATCTGCGTGGAGAGCGCATCCGAGAGCGGAGAGGTGAGGCGCGAGAGCCATGACTGTACCATGGACTGTACAGTCGTCCAGAGAGCGGGTTTCGTCACATGGCTCTCTCGACTCAACACTCATGGCGGTCCTACAATTTTGAACATATGGCCTAAAGCACCTAAAGAAGGCCAGAGAGGGTTTCGGACACATACATCTTACATGTAGTTTCTTATTTTGCGGTGTGCGATGCGGCGGCGCTGCAGGGCTGCTGGCCAACTACAGGCCCACGAGAGGGGGGGAGCGGACTGGCACCATCCTTCGTGACGCCGAGCCAGAGCCCCCGACCCCAAACGCCCAAAGCAAAGCATGGGCCAAAGACATGGCCCATAAGAACCGAGAAACGTGAAAGAAAATCAGAAATCTCTCCCTGGCGGCCAGTCGTGCCGTCTCGAACCAACTTTTGGTTCTCGGAACTGACGAAGCGTCGGCTCATTGGCGACTTTTCAGCCAACCAAAGAATCGTGTGAAGTCCAGGCCTCTGTCTGCGCTCAACATGACTGAGGCCCCTCAAACGCCTGGCAGGCCGGCGCCTGGCGGCGCTGAGCGCGATGAGACGACTGGCGTGGACGTCAACGCCGTCGCCGTCGCCGTCGCGTCCCCGAACACACCCAGTGGCACGCCGGATGCGGCGGACATCAAGAAGCGCTCGAACAGCTTCATCAGCCGGCGCGTGCTGCAGCTCAACCAGTCGAAGAAGCAGCTCGGCCAGCAGAGCAAGCCGGCCGCCGAGGCGCCCGTCATCCGCCGGCTCGCAAGCCTGCAGGACGGCGAGATCGAGGCGGCGACGAGGTCGCCTTCGGTGCCGCGGCTGCCACTCTCGAGCCCGACTGCGGCCTCAAGGGAGGACGAGCGGGGGCGCAAGCGCGTGGGCTTCGGCATCCGACGCATGCTCGGGGTCTTTGGCGAGCAGCGCAAGAATCCGCAGCGCCTCAAGCTGCTCCCCGCGACGAGTGCCGACATGGCCGGCACGCTCTGGAAGCAAGGCACGAAGATCGGTGCATGGCAGCGACGTTACTTTGTGCTGCACGGCGCACTGCTCTCGTACTACGCGGACGAGGAGAGTGCGCAGGAGCCGGATGAGGGCCGGCTGCATGGGGTCGGCACCGTGCTCGATGCGAAGCTGTGGGGAAATGCGAAGCCCGCCCAGATCCCCGACGCGACGTGCGCGCTGCCCCGACAGCATGCATGCACTCGAGCATGCCAGTGCTCACCACGGCACCCGACAGCATGCATGCACTCGAGCATGCCAGTGCTCACCACGGCGCCAGCACCCCGCAGGTACCGCGAGCATCAGCTGGCCGGGTTTCGGATCGTGACCGAGGAGCGAGAGTTTATGGTCTACGCCGATACGGCAGCCTCCGCGTCTAGGTGGGTCGACCTCTGATGACCTCTGATGACCGCTGATGGCCGCTGACGGCCGCGGATGACCTCTGATGGCCTCTGACTGCATTTGATGGCCGCCGCCGCGTCCACGTGGCGCAACCACCTCTCGGCCGCCGCCCGCCCAGCATGAAAGTGCTCACCACGGCGCTCCACCTTCTCCCCTCAGGTGGGTCGACCTCCTCTCGGCCGCCGCCCGCCCAGCATGCAAGTGCTCACCACGGCACCCCACCTTCATCTTCCCACAGGTGGGTCGACCTCCTCTCGGCCGCTGCCGGGCTTAACCTCGGAGCCTCTCGCGCGCGGGTCGACGAGATTGACGAGATTGACGAGATTGACGAGATCGCTACCGGGCTCAACCTCCGAGCCTCTCAGCAGTCGCTCTATGAGCAGGTGAAGATTCGTCTATGATTGCCTCTAATTGCCTCTGATTGCCTCTGATTGCCTCTAATTGCCTCTAATTGCCTCTAATTGACGAGCCTCGTCGCTCTACGAGCAGGCCGGCGACATCCGCGCGCAGCCTGAGCACTGTACGCGCTGCGGCCCGTGCACCCCCCAGCATGCAAATGCTCATCACGGCGCGCTACCGACCGTGCGCACCCTTATCCTGCCAGTGCTCAGCACGGCGCCCCACCCCACCCTTCCCCACAGGGATCAACATCCTTCACATCGAGCCGACGGTTGAGAAGCTGCTGGAGCTCGCGGTGCTCCTGCGCTCCACGTCCGCCGGGTAATGGCGTCTGATTGCCTCTGATTGCCTCTGATTGCCTCTAAGTGCCTCTGAGTGCCTCTGAGTGCCTCTGAGTACCTCTGATGGCATCTCCCTGCCGCTGATGGCCTCGGATGGCTTCTAATGACGTCTGATGGCGTGCCTCATCAGGTGGGTGCACGAGTTCCTCAAGCTGGACGGCGTGGTAGCCCTGACCGATCTGCTTGAGACGCTTGAGAAGCGAACGATGAAGAAGGTCGCCGACTTCGAGCTTATGGATCAGGTGCAATCTCCCTCAATCTCCCCGCGATCTCTCTGCGATCTCCCTCGAGTGACGCCGAGCGTTGAGCTCAACGGCAATTAAGCACTCATTAGCACTCATTAGCACTCATTAGCACTCATTAGCACTCATTGCGGACCTCAGGTGCTCTGATTGCCTCTAATTGCCTCTAATTGCCTCTAATTGAGCACTCATGAGCACTCATTGCGGACCTCAGGTGCTCTGCTGCCTGCGCTCGCTCATGAACTTCGAGCTCGGGATGCTCGCGATGCTCGAGAGTGACGAAGCTGACGAACCCGAGGCGAGGGGCGGCCCGCCCTCCACAGCCGGACCGCCTTCCACAGCCGGCGCGCCTTCCACAGCGCCCGCCGAGACGCGGCGCTCGTCGGTTTCGTCAGTTTCGTCAGCGGACGAGGCGACGCGCCGTCGCAAGCGCCGCTCGGGCGGTCTCGCCCAGATCGCGCTGTGCGCCGACGGCAAGCAAGACTCCGCCGAGGCGCGTCAGGTTCAGTGCATGGCTCTCTCTCTCCTCGCCGCCGCCGCCATCTTCTCGGAGGAAGGGCACGCACAGGTGATGCCCTCTGAAGCCCTCTGATGCCCTCTGATGCCCTCTGATGCCCTCTGATGGCCTCTGATGGCCTCTGATGCCCTCTGATGCCCTCTGATGCCCTCTGATGACCTCTGATGGCCTCTGATGGCCTCTGATGACCTCTGATGGCCTCTGATGCCCTCTGATGACTTCTGATAAGACCTCTGATGCCCTCTGATGCCCTCTGATGACTTCTGATAAGACCTCTGATGACCTCTGAGGGGAGGAAGGGCATACGCAGGTGCTCTGCATGCATGCGATTTGATTTGGATCTGATTGCGTCCCGCATCATAGGTGCTCTGCATGCATGCGACTTGATCTGGCTCGGATTGCGTCCCTCATCACAGGTGCTCAGCGCGCTCGATACGCTCAAGAGGACGCGCCGTCGGCTGCACCGCTTCGGCTGGCTAGTCGACGAATGCAATCGGTATCAATTGGGCAGCGAGGACGAGCGGAGCGCCGCCCAAGATGCGAATCTGGACCGATCTCGCTCGATCTCGCGCCTTCCAAATTCGGACGACCCTAATTTGGCCATCGGGCGTCGTCGTTCGAGGATGGCCACGAGTTTCGTCAGCTCCGAGGACGGCGAGGGCGGGAAGCTCTTTGACGGCGCTTCGATGGCGGAAGTGCGGTCGCACGTCATCGAGTGCATCCTGATGCTCATCAACGCGCTCGTCGGCTTTCCTGATGAGCTGCGTCACCGCGTGCAACTGCGTGCGGAGTTCATCCGTCTGCAGCTCCTCGATGTCCTCGGGGCGCTCCATCGCGAGCGCCAGGTGCGATCTCCCTTGATTGCCCTTAACTACAAGCACCCCTCGCGAGCGGCAGGTGGAGCTCGTGCGCCAGGTCGAGATCTTCGAGTCCCTAATTGCCTCCCTAATTGCCTCCCTAATTGCCTCCCTCATCAGGTGGAGCTCGTGCGCCAGGTCGAGATCTTCGAGTCCGAGATGATCGAAGATACGGACGAGATCGCGCAGCTCCCCAATCTCGGCGCCCATCACGGCGCCCATCTCGATCAATCTGGGCAGGCGGAGCTCGCCGAGAGAACGGCCGCCGCCCACCTGAGCGCCGTGGTGGGCAATGCCCTCGAGGCGGCCGTCAGCTCTCCCCTCCAATTGCTGCAGGTGCGATCTCCCTTAATTGCCCTTGATTGCATTGATTGCCCTCGAGGCGGCCGGTAGGCTCCCCTCCAATTGCTGCAGGTGAGTGCTAATGGCCTCTGAAGACCTCTGAAGATCTCTGATGACCTCTGATGCCCTCTGATGGCCTCTGATGACTTCTGATGACCTCTGAAGATCTCTGATGACCTCTGAAGATCTCTGAAGATCTCTGATGCCCTCTGATGCCCTCTGATGGCCTCTGATGACCTCTGATGACCTCTGAAGATCTCTGATGACCTCTGATGCCCTCTGATGCCCTCTGAAGACCTCTGAAGATCTCTGATGCCCTCTGAAGACCTCTGAAGATCTCTGATGCCCTCTGATGCCCTCTGATGGCCTCTGATGACCTCTGATGACCTCTCCTCTCCCATGACCCCACAGGAGAAGGTGCTCACGGCAACGCACCAGGGCGCGCTCCCCAAGCTGCTCGCGCTCCTACGCGCCCTGTACGCGGTGCCCGATACGGCGCTCGGTCTGCACGCATGGAGCGTCCTTGAGAATCTCGTGGACGCTACTGTGGCGGTGACGCTCGCGACGGCGCTCGCGCCCAAGGCAACGGACGAGAAGGAGGCGATGCATGCCGCGCTCGCGACGGCGCTTGGGTCCGCCTTGGGCGTGTCGCTCCAGTTGCCTAATTTGGGCGCGACCTCCGAGAAGTTGCCTACTGTGGTGCCGCCGCCGCTGCCGGGCGGCGGCGCGCCGCCGCCGCTCGCGCCGCCGCCGCTGTCGCCACGAGGGGGTCTCGCACCGCCACCGCTGCCGAGCGGCGCGCCACCGCCGCCGCTCGCGCCGCCGCCATTGCCAAGGGCCTCGCCGCCGCCGGCACTCCCTAATATGGGACTCCCTAATATGGGACTCCCTAATATGGGACTCCCTAATATGGGTTTCCCGGGTTCTCTGCCGCCGAATCCTCCGAGCGCATCTCCGACGATCTCCCCGCGCGGCCCTCCGGAGCTGCCGGTGCCTTCGTTCCCCAAGAAGAAGGCATGCGAGCCGTCCATCCAGATGCGCTGATTGCATGCTGATTGCATGCTGATTGCATGCTGATTGCACATGATGACATCCCTCATCAGGCATGCGAGCCGTCCATCCAGATGCGCCAGCTGCATTGGGGCAAGCTGCCCGACGCCAAGATCAAGGGCACTATCTGGGAGAAGGACGTCACGGATGAGTACGTGAAGGTGCGATCTCCCTTGAGGGCCTCTGATGGCCTCTTGAGTGCCTCTGATGACCTCTGATTGCCCTGCGACGAGTCCCTGAGTGCTGTGGATGCGTCCGAGTGCGTTCGAATGCGACGAAACCGACGAAACTGAGTGCGTTCGAGTGCGACTCTCAACGCCCGAGCCCAATGTCCTGTTCACGTTCACAGCTCAACGTGGAGGAGCTCGAGGCGATCTTCGCCGCGAACGCGCGCAAGGTGGACACCTCCGGGAAGGACGACAAGGAAACTTCCGGGAAGGAGCATGCCTCCTCCAACGCGCCCAAAAAGGCCGAGATCGTCAATCTCGTCGACCCGAAGACGGCGAACAACACGGCGATCGCTCTCGCCCGATTCCGCCGGACGGCGGAGGACCTCGCGAACGCGCTGCTGGTGGGCGAAGAGATGACCTCTGATGGCCTCTGATGGCCTCTGATGGCCTCTGATGGCCTCTAATGACGTCTGATGGCGTGCCTCATCAGGTCGGCGAAGAGATGTCGACGGAGCAGATCTCGTCGCTGCTCGCCATCCTGCCCTCGGCCGAAGATGCCGAGCTCGTGCAGGTGGGAGATCGCGCCCAGATTGAAGGTTGAGAGTGCATCTCCGAGGGCCCTCCTCACCCCGAGATTGCGCCCAGATTGCATCTTGGATGTGGCCCTTGAGATTTAATCTCCGAAGGCCCTCCTCACCCCGAGATCGCGTCGCTCGTGTGCAGGCCTATGACGGCGACAAGGCAACGCTGGGCAAGGCCGAGCAGTTCTTCCTTGAGATTGCCAAGGTGCCGCGCTACAGCGCACGCACGAGGGCGCTACAGGTGCGATCTCCCTTGATTTCCCTTGATTTCCCTTGATTTCCCTTGATTGCCCTTGATTGCCCTTGATTGCGCTGCCCACGTGCTCAAGCAGGTTCGCGCCTCGTTCAACGAGCGCTATCACGAGCTCTCTTCCAAGATCCATGACGTGGCAGCGGCCGTGGCGGAGGTGCGCAGCAGCCCTTGCGCTCAAGACGGCGCTCGTGCATGCGCTCGACAGCCTTCCCAGCATGCACGGGCTCACCACGGCGCCCTTCTTCCCCACAGGTGCGCAGCAGCCGCGCGCTCAAGGCGGTGCTCGAGACGACGCTCGCGCTCGGCAACTTCCTAAACGGGAGCTCGGCCAAAGGCGGCGCGTGGGGCTTCAAGATCGACTCTCTGAATAAGCTCATCGGGACGAAGACCGTGGATGGCTCCTCGACGCTCCTCCACTATCTCGCGCGCCAGCTCGCGCCCAAGGTACGCTGATGACTACTGATGGCCTCTGATGGCCTCTGATGGCCGGGCTGATGGCCACTGATACCGCTCATGACCGCTCATGACTGCTGATGACCGCTGATGGCCACCGAGTTCGCGCGCTGACGACCCGTGCTGATTGCGATCTCGCAGGGCGTGCTCGCGAAGCTCGCGCCCGAGCTGGAGCACCTCGAGCCCGCAGCTCGCGTGATCTGGAAGGACGAGATCGGCGAGCTCGACAATCTCGTGGGCGACCTCAATCTCGTGCACTCCCAGATTAATCTCGACAAGCACGAGCGGTTCAAGGCGAGCATGGGCGCGTTCCACAGCGCGGCGCAGGAGCAGGTAGCCCTTTCGATGGATCTCCCAAGATCTCTCTTGATCCCCCTTGTTCTCCCTTGATCTCCCTTGATCTCCCTTGCTCGTCCTTTGATCGTCCTTGATTGCCCTTGAGTGCCTTGATTGTCCACTTGAGTGCCTCTGATCGCCTTTGATTGCAGGTTGCCAAGTGCGTCGAGGTGAAGTCGAAGGCCGAGGGCGCATGCAACGAGATGCTTCGCTGGTTTGGGGAGGATGCGAAGGCCCAGCCGGAAGAGGTCTTCAGCGCGCTTGCCAACTTCGTCGTCACCCTCGAAAAGGGCCACCGGTGCGATCTCGATTGATCTCCGTCTTGAGCTCGATTGATCTCCGTTGATGAGCACTGATGAGCACTGATGAGCACTGATGAGCCCTGATGAGCCCGGATGCGCGCTGATGAGCGCTGATGCGTGCTTGCAGATACAATCTCGAAATGGATGAGAAGGCAGCGAAGCAAAAGCGACTGGACGAGGTGCGTGCCGCCGCGCACTCGCAGCCGACCAACCCTGCCTCATCCCTGGCGAAGGACGGCGGCGGCGGCGGCGGCGGTGGCGGCGGCGGCAGCGGCGGTGGCGGCGAGTGCGCGGGACAGCTTCCTAACATGGGTCAGAGTCCCTCGGGACAGCTGCCTAATATGGGTCAGCTGCCTCGGGCCGTGGCGACAAAGATGATCGGGGGGATGCCGGGGGGGATGCCGGGGGGGATGCCGGGGGGGGTGGGAGCATCCCCATTGGGGGGGGGCAGGGTGGTGGGAGCAACCCCCCTAGGTGGACCGAAGGTCGCTGGTATCGGTCTAGACTCTGAGCTCGCTGCCAAGCTCGCGCGCCGGCAGGTGCAATCTCGCCTGATTGCCCTCGATAGCTCTCGATCGCCCTTGATTGCCCTTGATTGTGTCGCCCTTGATGACCCTTGATGGGCCTCGATTGTCCTTGATGGCCCTTGATGGCCCTTGATTACCATTGATTACCTTCACGTGAGTCTGAACCCGCCGCCAACCTCGCGCGCAGACCAAGAATGACTTCGTCGACGGCGCTACCCGAGCGCTCTCCTTCGGCATCCGCAATCGGACGCGCTCGATTAGGCAGGTGCCCGGAACGACGCCAAGCCTCACGAAGCCCGGCACGCCCACCACGGCGGCGGGCGGACTCACGAACAAGCCCAGCACGCCGTCGCCATCCACCGCCGCGTCGCAGTACCCCTCGGCCGCGGCCATGCCCCCCATGGCGGGCGACGCCGCCCTCATCCGCGTGATGCCGAGTCGGGCCACCAAATGATCATCTCAGCTGGGAACTAGTGAAACTGTCCGGTCTCACTCTCCCCCACCAGAACACGGCGCGGTCCTTTACGTTTTCTCAGTCACATGCCAAAATGCCTTGTCGTCCAAGCAGCCCAATGCGAACCTCCGTATTTGGGTTCCAACATCCCCCACAACCCGGTTCCAAAGAGGGGAATTTGCCACGAAACCTCCTCGATCAGCCATGGTCGCCGTCTTCGCCGCACTCGCTGTCGTCTCAGGGTACCTCAACGTCTCCGGTGGCGAGCTCCAAAAGTGCTCCGGCCCTGGCATGGCTCTCACGGGCTTCACGCGGACTGGCCACTGCGCGGACCGCGACGACGACGCCGGCTCGCACCACGTGTGCATCGACATGTCGTCGCTCACGGGCTCCGGCGGGAACTTCTGCCAGGTGACCGGCCAGTCCGACTGATTGCATGCTGATTGCATGCTGATTGCCTTCAGATAACTGATTGCATGCGGGAACTTCTGCCAGGTGACCGGCCAGTCCGACTGGTGCTCGAGCAGCATGCCGTGCGATGGCAGCCCCGGCGAGCGTTGCCCCGTGCAGCACTGGTGCGTCTGTGAGTGGGCCTTCACGTCTTATCTGGAGCGCGCTGGCGGGTGCGACAAGATTCAGAAGATCGTGTGCGAGGCGACGAACTTCATGGCTCTGAAGCACTACCGCGAGCAGGCGAGCAGCCCGCGCGTCAAGGCCGCCCTCGACTGCCTCGAGCAGCGCTGCGTACACCCGCATCCGGCCGCCATCGTCGGCCCCGCGAGCGCCTGACTACTAGGCGATGGTCAAGGACGCGCGATGCACACCTTTCGTGGAAGAAGCCGCAGACGGATGGCACGGGACCTTTAGTGATAATATAGTGTGAGGCACATGCGCGTGTGAGGATACTGATCAGATCAGGCACGCGCCGAAACTAAGCTACGACAAAACCCAAAGGCTGAAATCTATGTTTCTGAGAATCGTATGCGCCATACGGCGGTTGCGAATGCCGGTTGCGGGCGGGTTGGCGGTTGGACAGGCGCTGGCGGTTATAATGCCGGTTGGCGGTTGCGGGTTGGAAAAGCGCTGGCGCTGGCGCGTGGCGGAGAGAGTCAGGAGAGTTAGGCCGGCGCCAGCGCCGGTGAGCGAGATTCGGATCTGGCTCGAGGAGCGTGAGCTGGAGAGCCTCGAGCTCTAACGGCCTGATTGCGGCCTGATTGCAGCTGCGGATGGATCTCGCTGCGATCTCAGGTGCAGGCACTCACGCAGACTGTTGGCGAGCTGCTCGCCGTCAAATAGGCGCTCGCCAAGGCGCTTCTCGCCAAAGCTGACTTGGCGTGTCAGTTCAAGCCGCGCCAGCGCAGACCGCAGCTCATCCACAGTCTGGCTGAGTGCCTGCATCTCAGATCGCATCTCGCCCGAGCAGCTCTTGATGACCTCTGATGGCCGCTGATCGAGTGCCTGCATCTCAGATCGCATCTCGCCCGAAAGGCTCCAGATCGTCAATTGGAGCGCCTCAATCTGCCTGCATCTCGCCTGCATCTCAGATCGCATCTCGCCCGAAAGGCTCCGGATCGTCAATTGGAGCGCCGCAAGCTTCGCGACGGTGCCACCGTCTTGGGCACCACTAGCGCCGTCTTGGGCACCGCTCGCGCCGCCAGCAGCGTCAGCGGCACCGTCGCCAGCAGCGGCAGCTGGGAGACAGACGCGCAGCACATTGGTGAAGCGAGCCTTCTCCGCCGCTGCCCGATCTCTTGCCGCCTTCTCCGCCGCTGCCTTCCCCGCCGCTGCCTTCTCGGCAGCCGCCTTCGCAACCGCCGCCTTCTCCGCCGCGTCCGTCGCCGCCTTCTCCGCCGCCGCCCTTGCCGCCACCGCCATGCTCTGCACCGTCGCCCTCGCCCTCGCCGCCTTCGCCTTCTCCGCCGCCGCCGTCTCCGCCTCCTCCGCCGCTGTGGCGACCACCACTGGCGCCGTCTTGGGCACCGCTAGCGCCGTCTTGGGCACCGCCTCCGCCGCTGTGGTGACCACCACTGGCGCCGAAGGCCTCGGCGCCGTCTTGGGCACCGCCTCAGCACCTACCACCAAGATTGCGTCCGCCGTCGTGGGCACGTGGGCGGAGGCTGGCGGGCGCATCGTGAGTGAAAACGGTCGTGGCACCTGCGCAATCAGAGGCAATCAGAGGTAATTAGAGCGTAATTAGAGGCCATTAGAGGCCATCAGAGGCCATTTGAGGCGCTCAAGAGGTAATTAGTGCCCCTCAGAGGCCATCAGAGGCCATCAGAGGCCATCAGAGGCCATCAGAGGCCATCAGAGGCATTCAGAGGCAATCAGAGGCCATCAGAGGCAATCAGAGGCCATCAGAGGCCATCAGAGGCATTCAGAGGCATTCAGAGGCCATCAGAGGCCATCAGAGGCATTCGTGGTGAGCGGTGGAACCTGTTCGATCTGGGCGATGATCTCGTCTCGGAGCATGCCCGCGAGATCCATCCAGATCGCGTCCTCGCCGCTGCGCCGGTGCATGCTCATGACGACGGCGCCCGGGACGACGCCCGCTTCGGCCGCTTGCATGCTCGGGATGACCGTCTCGACGATGACGAAGCCATCTCGCTGCGCGAGATACATGCCGAGCGGCGCCGCGTACGGAAAGGTGTGCCGCGTGGCGCTCGGCACGGCGCTCGTCGTCACGAGGCGCAGCGCCGCTCGCACGCAGGTGGAGACCATATTTGGGTCATCGGCTGCTGCTTCCATATTTGGGTCATCGGCTGCTGCTTCCATAGTTGGGTCATCGGCTGCTGCTTGTCGGCAGAGGCTGAGCTGGAGATGGACCCGCACGGAGCCACGAATCGCCACCGATGAGCCACTCATTGCCTCCGGCTGCCACGGATGGCGTCGGTGGGCCGGCGCCGACTTGGCAGCCGTTGCCGCACACGAGACCAGTCGCACCGCCGCCGTCGCGCCGCGCTCAGCCCCGTCCTCGTCCTCATCCGTGACTTTGGTCGCGACGACCGCTATGCGCATGCCGCGAGGCGCCGGCGGCGACGACTCGGATGCTGACCGGCCTCGTATGCCAGCGGGGGCGTCGACCGGCTCGTCGTCCGAATCCTCCACCGAGTCGTCGTCTGAGGCCTCGGGCCACGGGTTGCTCGTCCCGAGTTTCAACGGCGGCACCAGCGGGCCGCCCGGAGTCGGCTGAAGCGTCTTCAAAGGAGTCGCGCGCATGGAGCTGCTGATGCTGCCAAAGGACAGCGCCCGGCGGACAATGTTTGTGGCAGAAGCTTTGGAGTCGTTGCCTAATTTGGCAGAAGCTTTGGGAGCCGCCGCGGCCACAGGAGCAGGAGCCAGCGATGCCGGCGGCGCCGCTGCTGGCTCGTCGGCGGCGGCTGGAGGTTTTACGGCCCCTGCTGCCTCGCCCTCGGCGGCGACGACATCAATGTCTGCCACCTTGGATTCGACCGGTTGGCGCTTGCTGCGACTGCCGAAGCTCAGAGCTCGACGGACGGTGGCGGCCATCTCGTCCACTCTCCCACTTCTGAGGAGTCGTCATCGACGTAGGAACGACCTTTTCAACTGTGAGTTGGTGCCGTCTCGGGTCGTCCCGCAAGGGTGTTCACAGCCGTTTCACACGAGGGACCTTCGCGAATGCGCCATCCATTTCACATCCTCCCGCCGCACCCCAGCCTGCGCTTGAGGGTCCTCCACGAGCGGCCGTACATCCTGAGCGTGCCCAATTTGCTCTCCTCGGATGAGTGCCGGCGGCTCCGCGCAAAGGCCGCGCCACATTTGATGCGTCAGACGTTTCACAACGTGTCGGGCCGCAGCCGAACGAGCTCCGGCTGCGTGCTGCGCAACGACGAGGTGCCGACGCTGCGAGCTCGGTTCGCGCGTCTCGCCGGCGTGGCCGTCTCGGCCTTGCAGCCGCTCAAGGTGAGCCGATATGAGCCGGGCGAGCGCTTTGACATCCACACGGACGCCTTCCGCGGCGACCTGCGCGATGCCGAGCCCGATCCGAACGACTGGTGGGCGGACCGCCACCGCGTCGAGCACGGCGTCAAGGGCGCCCCCATTAGCGGCTGCAACCGCATGCTCACCATCTTCGTGTACCTCAACACGGTCGCGCGCGGCGGCCGGACCCGATGGCGATGGACCAACCACGATCTCCCTTGATCTCCCTTGATCTCCCTTGATTGTCCTTGATTGCCCTTGATTGCCCTTGATTGCCCTTGATGGCGATGGACCAACCACGATCTCGCGCTCGGCGGCAGCCACGGCACGTCGTTCTACGAGGCACCCGGCCCGGGCAGTGGACGGACTGAGGTGGAGCACGGCTCGGGCGCCGACGTGAGCGTGGCGCCCGTCGAGGGCACGGGCGTGCTCCACTTTCCCGCGTGCACGGCTGCCGCGGGTGGATGGACAGATTACAATGCTTATCATGAGGCGGAGCCGACGGTTGACGAAACCAAGTGGGTCGCACAGCAGTTCATCTGGTCGCATGAGCGGCTCGACTGGCGCGCCGTGCTCGACGCCGAGAACCACGAGCCCTCTACGCGGCGGAGCGACGATGTGATTTGAGCTCTAATGGCCTCTAATTGCCACCAAAGCTCTAATTTCCACCAAAGCTCTAATTGCCTCTAATTGCCACGAATTGCCTCTATTTGCCTCTTGCAGCTATTACTTACTAATTACGTACTTGTTCTTAGATACTTACTACATATTACATGTGGTTGTGAGTTGGTGCCTTTTCGGGGACCCGAGAACGCGAGAAGAAAAGGCTGTGCGTCCGCAAGCTGAAGCTCACCGCCGTTTCACACATAGCGCGCCTCCCGGCGCCACCGACGACACACGGTACGGCGAGGGCCGCGCGTCCCCCCCGCAGCTTCCTCACGCACCACGTTGCTAAAAAAATCTCCACCGCCATCCAAGCCGCCGAAGTGCGAAGATGCCCAAACCATCCTCAACGCCGCGAGCGCACGCGCATGTTTCTGAGCGGGCGGTAGAAATATGATTCACATTCACATTCACAGGTGACCAATCACATGTGGACGAAGCCAGTTCAGTTCAGGTCCTGCGAGGTCGTCTTCGTCTCTGGAAGTCGCATTCTCTGAAGCGGATGACGTCTCCCAGCGAGATCTTCAGGGACGCCACGCTCATCGATGACCCGCGATGGGATGAGGAGAGATTCAATGCATTCAGCGCAATGCATGCGCCATTCGTGAGCCTCGCGTACGTGAAGGGCATCAAGGACGGGAGATTCACGCCGAGGAGGGGTCGGGCTGATGTGGACGGCGCCGAGTTTCACGATCTGCGTGACGATAAACTGCGTCACGCTGGCAAGACACGAGACGAGGTCGTCGGGCTCTTCGCTGTGCTCTCAGCTACGAGCTTCGACTACACAGGCGAGCTTGGCAACGTAGGCGAGGCGATTCGGAAGGAGGAGGCAGAGGAAATCGTCAAAATTGTCGAGAGCAGTGGCGGCAAAGACGACGACCTCATCATGTGGGACTTTTTGTGCGTCGATAAGGCCGACGACGACGCCAAGCTCGGCATGTATCGCATGTTCACCCACTACCGCGTGCAGACGGTCATCCTCACGAAGCCGCCCGGAGTGCACCGCTCGGTCTTCGAGCGGCTCGAGACGATGGCGATGCTCGCGCTCGTCGCCTTTTGCCAGCGCATCGTCAACCTCGACAACGAGGACGTCAAGAAAGGTCTCAATCTGGACAATCTGATGGATCTTCCCAATCTGCTCGCGCCGCTCCAGTCCGACCACAAGACATTT
>PJAB01000770.1:0-20976 GCA_002887195.1 Chrysochromulina parva | reverse complement strand
CACTGGGCGGCCCTCGATCATCATCTTTGACCGCGGCTTGCTCGACCCCAAAGGCTACATGGACGAGGCGACGTGGGCGCGCGTACTGAACGAATTGGACAGCACGTACACGGACACTGGCTTCGTGAAAAAGGGCGTGACAGAATCTTATCTCCTCAACCGCTATGACGGAGTGCTTCACATGGTGACGGCAGCCGACGGCGCGACCGAGTACTACAAGTACGGCACGGTCAAGGACGATTCGGGCAATGTGGTGATCCGGCATGAGACGCCGGAGAAAGCGGTTGCGCTGGACGTCAAGATGCGCGAGTGTTGGAAAGCGCACCCCAATCAGCAGGTGGTGGGGAATGGTCAGGGCGGCTTTGGCGAAAAGCTTGAGGCTGCGGCGGCGGTCGTGCTCGGATTGGCCAAGAAGACCCACCCGGTCGAGTTTGCCATGGCGGGAAGCCGAACTAAGCAAGAGGAGCTGGAGGCGCGAGCCATGGCGGCGGAGGAGCGAGCCACGGCGGCGGAGGAACGTGCCATGGAGGCAGAGGTGCGTGCGAAGGAGGCCGAGAAGGCGCTCGACGACGTGCGACGAGCGAGGAGCGCGTGAGACAGGACATCAGGCGTCAGGCCGGCGGCGAGGGTTAGGCGAGGGTGGGCGGAGAAACCGGTTGGAGCCGAAGTGCGGAACGCCCGGGGTCGGGGCTGCGATGATGCTATGTGCGAAGAAGCCCACACCCTCAGCACGCAGCCTCCAACGTCCAACCTACGTCCAACCCTGTCGTGTGCCCACCCTCCTGGACGCCTCGCGCCCTCGTGGTTAGCTTTTTTGAACTTTTTGTCTTTACTCTTATGAAATAGATTTTACCAATTGCGTGACATTTGAACCCAACCGAACGGAACGTGCGAGAGGTCCCTGTCGTGTCCACGCTCAGATTGAGGCATCGAGGCACCCGGTAAGCGCTCATTTTAGCGCGCGGCGAGTCGCGCGAAGATGTGGCAATCGCTGAGTAGGCCAGTAGGCGCGGTGACGGTTCTCTGCGGTTCGGTTAGGGATGGAGCTGTAGCCGTCATTGAACAGATCGACCCCCGCCCCCCCTCTCCACAGCGGACAGCGCCCAGGCTCACTGGTCTCGGCGGTAATGGATAATGGTACATATGTAGCGGGGGGGGGAGGGTCTCCCAGAAGGCCTTTTACTTCTAAGCTGAGCAACTGAGCTCGTCAGCTGCATCTGAGCATCACTAGTGCGTAGTGGTTCCTGAGCCCAGGAGGTGCACCTCAAGGAACCATATGCTCAGATGCAGCTCAGGTGCTCAGCTTAGAAGTAAAAGGCCTTCTGCGCCGTCGAGCTGAAGCCCAGCTGGAAGAGTCGAGGCGCTCTCTGATATGGAGCTGAGGTGCCACCATGGCGGGGCGAGAGGCGCACGTTCAACCGCCAAGGGTAAAACGGCAGCCACCCACACGTCGGCAAAGCCACGCCCGAGCGTGTAGATGGGTGGTTCGGCGCCCTCGTTCCCTTGCCCTCGCGGCTGCAGCGAGAGCAAGTAGCCAAGCCTGAGGAGTTCTACGCATCGCTCGCGCGCCCAGTGCGGATACAGCGCGTGCGACGCTGGCGACCAAAGCTGTTCCACCGCTTCAAGGATGGCCAGGCATTCTCTGTGGCCATCGTGCAGCTCCATCTCAAGCACAATGTCATCGTCAAAGCCTTTTACGCAATGTCGCGTCCAATCTGCCACGCGATTGCCGGCCGTGTCGCGGTCATCGGGGTTGGCGCCATGACGGAGCAGCAGCCGCATGATTCCTGGCTGGCCTGTGCTGCCAGACACCATAAGCGGTGTCCAGCCTTGCACGGTGCGTAAGTTCACGGCTGCAGGTTCGGCATCCAGCAGCGCGCGCACGATCGGCTCGTTGTCGCCGTGCCTGCCGACCGTGCCCCTCGGGCCAGCAATCGCAGCATACAGCGCCGGGAAACATGGCGAGTCATCCTCATCATCCGACCCCAACACGAACGAGTCCGTATCCTCATCGTCTAACTCAAGATTTTGGAGCTGAAGATCGGCCAAATTCTCGATAGCGAGAAGGGCGCTGTCACCTGGCTGCAGTTCGGCGAGTAGGGGGGTCGGCAAGGACATCGGCTATATTCTCGATAGCGAGAAGGGCGTCGTCACCTGGCTGCAGTTCGGCGAGTAGGGGTCGCGCTGCGCTGGCCGGCCCTCCTGAGCGGTCGTGGGTCCATGTGGAATTGCCCCCAACAACCCCTGTGAACTGTGAAGTAAGTCAAGGCGCTTCTAAACATCAAACAACGTTTACCTTAACCGCTTCCGTTGGGTTCATGAATGACTGTGAACTAGAAGAAATTGCCGCTCGACTACTGCACGACTCAAAGGGCAGACCCGGCAGTCCGCCAGAATTCAGGATGCTGTCCGACAGAACCAACACGCTCGGCGCGGGAATGGGCCACTTGTCCAAGCTCGAGGAACCTCCCGAGGAGCCCGACTATGGACTTGAGCCAGTGGAGCCTCCGCCGCCGCCCACCCCGTCGGAGGAGCCCGCTCCGCCCACCGCCCCTGCTCGTTACGGTCACTCTCAGTGTGCAGAGGAGGCGCCCGTGGACACGGCCCATCTCCCGAGTGCCGGCATGGCGTCGGCTCAGCTTGCCAAGGTCAAGGTCTGGGCGAGCATGGCGCGCGACTCGGACGTTACCATCCCGATGGCCCTCGCGTGGACCACGTACCTGCTCTCATTCACGTCCTTCTCCTTCCTTTCACCGCTGCTCTGGGTTGGCGTCTGGGCCATTTTCGGCTTCTCCGCCCGCTCCGCATTTGGCACCCCGACGACCAAGCGCGCGCCTTTCACGGAGCACGACGTGGAGTCCTTCGTCCCTCAAATGGTGCGTGCGATCAATCTCGCACTCGAGGCATACCAGGACGTCATCGAGGCGCACGACCCAAAAAAGGCACTCGCCGTCGCCGTCAGCTTCGCGGTGACGTCGCAGCTCCTCGCGTACATCTCAGCACCGTTGCTCCTCTTCGCGGCGGTCAACGTCGCGTGCGGCTACCATCTGCTCTGCCAGAACGAGACGGCGTACTTCGCCCTCTCCGAAGGGGCACTGGCCGCTCGCAACGCGGCGCTGCAGCTGAGCACGGTGCAGACGATGCGCTCGCACGCCTCCAAGCTGTGGGAGCTGTGGATACTCGTCGCGTTTGCGGCCCTCTCGATCTGGGCCTACTGCCTCTCATGGTCGGCCAAGCTCGTCACGCTCGGCTTCGGCCTTCTCGCGCTCAACGCGTCGGGCAGCCTGAGTGGGCCCGAGGTGAAATACCAGATGAAGCAGGTGAAGAAGACGGCGCGTCGCATGACTCTATGCGCGGGCGAAATGTTCCTCAAGGCCACGACGCCCCCCTCGAAGGGCAGCAAGGCACTCTGAGCGAGCACGCAGATCGGTTTGCAGCGGTCGGCGAGGCCGGCAGCGCAAACTGCGACGGAATGCGGCAAAGGACGCACCGACGTGACACCATGTCGAGTGCCGGCGGCTCCTGCTCAATCATGGCTCGCGCAGCTGGAGTGGTGAGGAGGGGAGACTGCACACTCGAGAGCAAACGCATGTGTGCGCGGCGCCCGGCGGCAGCCACACCAGTCGGGGAAGGCGGACCGTGGCGACGCGGGGACAGGCAGTACAGCTGATGAGTGATGTGTATACTTCTTTCTACGTACGCTGGTAGCTCGTAGGGGTTTGCGGTTTGGAGACATGCGGTGAGATGCGGTCTAGTAGACGTACCGGGTTGGTTCTCAGTGGTGACGTTGCCGTGTTCACAGATCACACATTGCTTCCTCGTCGGCGCGTTCGGCGTTGTGCATCGAACCTCGCCAATACACTCGCGCGCCGTCGAAAGAGCTCAAAAAAAGCGCTGCCCCGGGCGCACTGTCTCTCATCCGGAACCCTTTCCATGTGCTCATTGGTTTGCGCACAATGCGCAACACGGTGATTGCGTGATGCTCAGTCTATCGCTGCTTGCAGCCGCCACTGAACGAGTGAGCGGCAGCGTGCCGTCCGCCGTTGCCATCAGAAGGTTCGGAGCTCCAGCGAGGCTTGAAGAAAAGCTTCGTAAATGGAACGATAGCACTGCAGAGGACTTGGCTCTCTTGTTGACTACTGGTACCGCGTCTGGGATATCAATCACGCATCGGCGCCGACTGAACGATTGTTCGAGAGGTGCTGCTCTCTGCGACGGCGCAGCTGATGACGGAATCGAGACCGAAGCGAAAGCTGGCGAAGGAATGCGGCAGCACCTCGAGGGTCGTCGACTCTGGCATAGCACTCGCTTTAGCTGCAGCGATCTTCGCCCTCCAGGCAAGTGCTCTGGGAAAAAGGCCGCAGGTGAGTGCGCTAGCAATCTATGGGGCTGCGATCGCACTTGCGGGAAGTGTGATCCCAAGAAGAGCGAGCTTGATGAGGTCGATGATCAGATGCCGGCTTCTACAGACCCAATGTGCAAGGACGAGAAGCCGAGAGACAAATGTCGTGTGCTGAGGAACGACGGCAGGTGCGAGACGTGGGGATGCGACAGAACCTGCGGCAAATGCGCCGACGTGCGGAAGATGCTGGCAAGTGCAGAGATGAAGATGATCAGCCAGCGCTCTCGGAAGTCGGAGTGGTGGGTGAAGTACATGAGGGAGACTGGCGGGTATGCGACTGTCATCGTTCCCACGCTCTGCAAGCGGGTCGACCGGCTGGCGCTGCTCGTTAAAGAGCTTTCTTCGATGAGTTGCATCGGCGAGGTGATGATCGTGTCTCGAGATCCGTGCGTCGTCAGAGTGCAGGAGATGCTCGAAAAGAACGCGGCCGTGATCAAGGCTCGATCGCGGGCGGGCGTGAAGACGACAGCTGTGGACATGGGCGGCTGGGACCAGATCTACGGACCGGCGGCGCGCTTCGTCGCGGCCTCTAGAGCTCGTGAGAGTGTGCTCGTCCATTTGGACGACGATGAAGTTCCATGCGAGAAGCAGGTGTGCCGGCTGGCACTGCATGCGCTCATGGAGCCCATCGGTCTGTACGGCCACCACAAGCGCGTTTGCACCGATCGCGGATACACAACGCCAGGTAACCCGATGAACACCAATCATTGGCACATAACACCTTTCAATGTGCTGCTCACATTGTTCGCTTCTACCTCACGATTTGTGAACGACGCGTTCTTGCGCAAGTTCGACGGATATGCCGAGCCACTTGCGAGTACGAGAGGCAACGGTGAAGACCTTGCGTACAATCACTTTCTGCTCAGGCACTTCAACAGGACGCCGACCTACGTGCGCAAGGCCACTTGCGAGGAGTTGTACATCAATGGCAGCGATGTGTACGAGGGCGGCTTCTCGAAACTGAACGACGAGGTGGGCATCTCGGCAGGGGTCCACCACTACCGGCTACGCCGCCGCATATGCAAGCACCTTTGGAAGCTCCCGGATTGGGGGACGATCGGAAAAGTCGGCCCAATCGATCCTGACCGGCTCACCCCAGGAGAGGAGGAGGAGGACGAGGTTAGTGGGCGTTCGCAGCGCAAGGGCAGCCTCAATGCGCAGGCCACTCGACAAGAGTTAGACGCTCTTCTCTTATGGAGCCGCATAAGGAAAGAGGGTACCACCAGCAGTAGCGCGAAGAACAGGAAGCCCAGCATGGACCAGCAACGTGAAGGACGAGCACGAGGTCGCGTAACCAAGACCAAGACAGCTGGAAGCAAGACCCCAGGAGAGGAGGAAGGCGAGATGAGTGAGGACCTCGAGTATCGCTATGCGGTGCGTGCAGAAGATTTAGTACAAGATGCTCGATCTCGTGCTCGAGTCTATTGACTACTCCAGGCCGTCCAGCCGGTAGGTATGATTTGTTTTTATGGAGGACTCCTCAACGCGCTCAAAATCCCTACAAAGTGTCTGTCAAGATAAATCAAAGCTGTGAGGCCAGTGAGCCCGCGCCGCACACAGCCGTGGGGACAGCAGACGTGTTGTATTGAATGGCGAGATCTATCTACGCTATATGAAATGAAGCAGACAAGGATTGCAGTAGTGTCCCGTTCAAGTTCAAGTGTACATAAACAAGTAACAACAGACAAACCTATCGGAAAGCCTATCGAATGTGCTCTCGAGGCTAGCAGTGGGGGTAAGAGTCGACGGAGATGGAGATGAACTTGAACTTGAACTTAGTGTCCCGTTGCTTGAGGGGTCTGGTGGGCATGTCGCTGCGCTGAGCCGGGCACGGGATATTTTGGGAATGGACGAGGCACTCAGGCGCATCTTCGTCAGCGTCGAGAGGACGCGAATTTTCGGCCCGGAACCCAGCATACTCGGCAGCTTAACGGTTAGCGCTACTGCCGGTGCCGACAGCAGTCGTGCTTGCAGCGATCCGAAAGCGGCAGGCGCCGAAATCGTTTGGAACTGGAATGTGCAAATCACGCCGACGGCGGGTTGCACAGAGGTGATTGTAGCATTGAACAAGCGTACATTCCTTGGCGGAGTGGATGTCCTTGGACTTGTGTCTGTGCCACTGTCAGCGCTATGGGATCAGCAGTCTCACAGCTTTCAACTGCCGATTTCTGCTGCCACTCCCAAAGACCCGAGGGAGCGCAAGGAGCGCATTGGCGAGATCATCATGAGTCTTCGCTATGCGGACTACGAAGCGCTACGCCAGCACCTGATGGGGTCAGAGATGGCAACGCCGGTGGCTTTCGAGTATCCAGCCGTCCAGCCGCTGATCGGTGCGAGCACGAGCAGCAGCAGCAGCAGCAGCAGCAGCAGCCACGCCTTCCGACCGCCGCCGCCTATCGCAGTGCCCGCATCACCGCCAACACGCGCAGCGAATGCGGCGCGAGCGGCGCGCTCTTCTGTCCAGCCGTGGGCATCACACGGCGAGGAGGTCGGCTTCGTGTACCAGGACATGAACAGCCACGCCGAGCTGCTCCACGAAAAGGCGGAGATACTCGCCACACGTACCGAAGCCGCTGGCGCACGATTCGCGCGCAACCTCTTGCGTGCGTCGGTGCAGCGGCTGGTCGATAAGCGGCGGCTGGTCGCCACGGAGCTTCGCCGCATGGAGAATGAGCGCGCCTCACTCTCCACACAGCTCGCGCTGCTGCACCAACAGGCGGCCGACGCCTTCGGCGAGCTGCCCGATCAGATCGACCCGGTCTACGCGACGATGCAACTGCTGGACGAGGCGGAGGCGCGGCACGCGGAACGGCTCGCCGAGCGGCGCAAGGCGCACCTCTCGACGGTGGGGACGCTGCAGACCGAGTACATAGGCGCGCTGCGCGACATTCGAAACGAGGCCGTGCGGACCAGTTACGAGCCTCACCGCGCTCACGATCCGATCGCGACTTTGGCTACGAACGACTCGGCTGCCTGGCCGACCGGCAGCCCCAACCCGACGTTGGCCGAGCGGTACAATGCGCTGCAGCGGCAGGTATTCGTGCTCGAGACACAGCTGCAGCAGCATCGGGATGCCATTCTCCAACGCGACGCGGCCCTCGCTGAGGCCGAGTCGCAAGTGCTCAAGTGCCGCGGCTTGGCTCTGGTGGCCGACGAGCGAGCTGTGGCTGCCGAGCGGCGAGCGGCGGAGGCGGAGACGATGTCCAAAGCAACCAGATCGGAGCTGGGTAGGACGCGCGAGGAGCTGCAAGCGCTGCGCAAGGTCTCCGAGGGGCAAGGTCGCTCAATCGAAGCCTGGAACGCTGAGCGGGAGGGGCTGCTACGCGCGGCTGCGGAGGCGGAGGATCGGTGGAATCGCGAGGCGGCGGTGGCGCGGATCGAGCACGAGAGGGCGATGCGTTCGCTAGAAGAGGATCTCGCGTTCGAGACCGCCTCCCGTGAGTTCGACCGGCGCGAGGCCCAGCAGCTCAACGCGGCGCTTCGATCTCAGCAGCGAGGTCAACCCTCCCTGGGCGATCTCAGCGGCGAGGTCGCGCCGCCGCTTGAGGCGGAGGCGACACCACCGAGGAGGCCATCTCGTCCCAAGCTGCCCCCGTCCTCGGGCGCGCCGCCAGCTGCGAGCATCCGTCGAGAAGGGCACGCGCAGCTTCCTGCCCCAAGCGACCAAATGAGCGGTCGCTCCGCGTCGACGCCCCGGAGAGGGGGTACGCCTCCACGGCAGCCCTTAGCTGCTCCGACCGATGGGGCGGCTGCAAGAGCAGCCAAGTCGAAGGCGTCGGCGCCGAGTGCCGCGAAGGCGTCGGCGCCGAGTGCCGCGCAGCCGCAGTCCGCCGTGAAGGCGAAGAAATCAGCCTTGAAGCATTGAGGAAATAGCATATGCGAATTTTGGAGCAGGACTGTGTCTCAAGTGTCTCGAGACTCGAGGCGTTTGCGTTCCCCCCGAGGGGCTGTTTCGGTATAGACTTGACTTGACTTGACTTGTCTGGACTTGACTTGACTTGACTTGTCTTGACTTGTCTTCGTGGCGTCGTGTATCCCGCCCGCGCGGACTCCCAACCAGTGCACCTCGAAAGTGGACAACATGCACGTCAAGGAAGGAGCAATGGCCGCCGCAGCAGATGACCTCAAGGCAGCGAGGATGGTGGCGCAGGCTAAGGCTGCAGTGGCTCTCGAGGCGGCGAAGGCTGTTGCAGCGGCAAGAACAGCTGCTTTGGCAGAGGCCTTGGCCGCTGCGGCAGTCGAAATCGAGGCGGCGAGGGTAGAGGCGGAGGCGAAAGCTGCTGCGGTAACGGCTGCTCGTGCGGCGCTCGAAACTGCTAAGACTGAGGCCATGGAGCAAAAGCCCTTGGAGCAGGAGCGTTTGGATGGAACTGCGGATGCAGCCAAGAAGAAGAAGAAGAAGAAGAGGAAGAAGAAGGCCACCGACGGAGCCGAGGGCGCCGAAGGTACCGATGGAGATGATGCACACGACGAATCAGAGGCGGCCGAGCAGGTACCAACACCTCCAGCGGCGCTACCAAGTGGCCTCATCGGCATTGAGTCCGCCGAGCAGGAGACGCCGATCGACCCGACGCTCAAGGGCCTGATGGAAGACGCCTTTGGTCCGGCCTCCGACGGCACACGAGGCGACCGCATGGAACGCGGCCTAGAGGCGGCGGCGGGACTTGCGGATCCCGAGCGCCACGTCGTGCAGTGGCTTGACGAAATCGCAGACAACCCAACGGCAGACAAATTAAGCGACCCTCGCCTGTGCTTCTGCTGCGGTGCCGAAGCGCCCCGCTCGCATTGTTCGCGCTGCGGCGTGGCCTCTTACTGCAACAAGGCCTGCCAAAGTAGCGACTGGGGGAATCAAGGGCGCTGGGGCGGCCATAAGACACTCTGCTCGCAGTATCAGCAGCTCGGCAAGGCGCAGGCCCTCGCGCCAGACCGTCGACGAGCAGTGCTCGAGGCGACGCTTGCTAGGCTGCGCCTGTACGTCTGCCCATTCGCGCTGTGCCACGGGAGCGGCGGCGAGAGCGGCAAGCCACGCGGGTGCGTCTTCGTGCAGCTCGGATGCTCTTTGGCGACCCTAGCATTACCCGCGCCTCGAGACTGTTCGGGGCGCGTGCTGGCAGCGGACGAGCGCGCCGCACTCATTCACTTCATCTCGGGTGCGGAGCTTGACGAGGTGTGCCAGACTGATGTGCGCATCGCGGCGCTCAAGGAACGCATCGACACCGCCATACGCAGCCATGACGACAGGCAGTACGTGTGCGTTCTCGCACGCGCAGCTTGTGGCTTCACGGCTCTGCTCTTGCAGCCTATGGTGCCGGCCTGGAACGTCGCGCGCACCCTTGCCAGTGAGTACGAGCGCCAGGAGTGCTTGCAAATCAATCTGGACGTCCTCGACGACGACGATATGCGACCTCTGTGAGAAGAGTACCCGCACTGCTCGTCGTGACACCGCTGACATCATTACACACCGGACACGAGACAACGCCGTCATCGGCGATCGAACCGATAAGCACCGTGGAGTGTGTTGCACATATGTTCGGATCGAGTCAGCGCATCATTCTCCTGTTCGTATCTGACGTACGGATAGGCATTTGATTTTACATTTAAGATTATTGAGCCTATACGGTAGCTTGCGATCGTGGTCCGAGCGCGCACGGCAGAGGTCCGGTCAAGTGTTTGCCCAGGCCGCTAAGGTGTACCGCCACCAGCTGCCGATGCTCCAGAGCCGTGCATCAAGCCCAAGACGAGCACGCCCGTTAACGCGCCCTTTGCGCATCCGCACGCCGCGTCTGGCTCGGCGCACGATCAGCTGCTTTCGGTGCGGTTGGCTCGTCGAAGGTCCCTGCTGCACATGGTCTCGCACCGTCAACAGATCCTGCGGATGCCTCTCTGCCGCTGTGTGGGTAGCTTGGTCAGTTACAAATCTCTCTCTCTCTGCCGCTGGTCGCGCTGTCGCCGAAGGCATCGGAGCGCTCTGCGTCCAGCCGCGGTCCGCCCATTGCCAGCCAGTACGCGCCTGCGCCGAGCCGTCCGCCGAGGGCAACGCGAGCTCGCGACCGAAATGGCACCACAGGCCGCTGCTCGCCGCCGGTAGCCGCTCGACACGGCGCTCGACAGCCGCATGGCCCGCCGTTCCCGGCGCCGTGCCGGGCGGTCCCTCGCCCTCCGGATAGAAGCGCCACCTCGAGAAATCGAGGCGCGAGCGATCTGCCTCGATCTCGTGCCGGAGCTCATTGGCGATGGCGCGCCGGCACGCCTCGTGGGTCGCACCTGCCGCCGCGTGCACGTCGGCCACGTCAACCTCCTCGTCGTTGGCGGCGACTGCCAACGGCATCCTCGCCTCCGTAGTCGCTGCACTCGAACCGCCAGCGCGCTCGCCGCCGCCACCGCTGGGCGCGTCTAGGCTGGCGGTCGCCGACGTGTGCGTGCTGCGCGCCTCCTCGGCGGCGCACCGGCGCAGGAACTCGGCGCGGCACGCCGCCTGATCCTTCGCGGCGCGTCCATGTGTGCCCTCGGGCGGTACGAACGAGCGTGGCACGCGCACCCCGAATCCCAAGTGGCCTCCCACATCCACATCAAAGGACGCGCCGGCAGATTTGCGCTTGAGCACGGCCGTCGGCGTGTCGGCGGCGGCACGGTGCGCCTTACGCGCCTCGAAGCGGCTACGCTGGCAGCGTAGCGCCGCCTCGGCGCATGGCATCGTCGCCTCGCATTCGAAATAGGCGATCTTGGCCGACTCTGGCGGCTTGGCGGCGGTGGCTTCATCAAGGCAGCGCAGGCCGACGGACGCGAGCGCGTCCACGAAGATCGGCTCGCTCAGCGTGAACGAGTGCGTGAGGCACGTGCGCGGAATCGTCACGAACGCGCGGCCGCCTCTCCTCAGCTGCGAACGGATGCCGACGAGCATGTCAAAGCGCTTGCGCTCGTTGGGCACGCAGTTGAGCACCATCGAGCAGACCACGGCATCGTACAGCTGCACGCGTCCCGTAGCTGGGTCCACGGTGCCACCGTGAGCTAGCGACAGGAAGTCGCACGTCTCGATGCGCGGCTCGAGCGAGTGCAAATCGATGGCGCGTACTAAGAGGCCTTCGGCATCGAGCAGCTGCGTGTTGACCGCCCCAATCTCGAGTACGCGCATTGGCGGCGTCGATGCACGCGAAGACTGCCGCAACGCGCGCATCACCCAACGACTCGTCGGATTCAGCGCGGTATTGAGTGCCGAGGCTGCTTGGTAGGCCTTGACGCCGCCCATCGCCTCAAGGTCCACACGGCACGCGGCACGAGCCTCTTCGCTGGTTGCGGCCGCCATGCGCCGAGTGATGTCATGGTATTGAGTTGTCAGTCGCCGTGCATGCTTCCGCGAAGTCACCTTTTGCGGCAGCGGCACGATCGGACCCGCGCCGAACAGGCCGGCGCGCTTCTTGGCTCCTTTCGGCATTTTTCGGCGACGTGGTTCATATAAAACCAAGCATAAAAACCCTGTTCTATTTACCTGAATGATCCATCACACCGCCCGAGCATATACCGCTTCGCGTTGTTCACAGCGACTCTACGAAGATGGCGGCGGCTCAGCCCGAGGCTCAGCCCTCGTCTTTCTGGCAGGTGCTCGAGGAGCAAGTGCTCAAGGAGCATTCTGACGTGCCACGTGACCAGCTCCTGCCATGGGAGGCCTGGGAGCGCAAGCATCGGAAGAGGTCCTGCGATGAGGCAACAACCAGCGAGCCTGGTGCCGGCAGCAGTGGTGGAGGTGGCGGCGTCGCCGAGCCCTTCTGGGACGCTCTCGAGGCCAGCCTTCGTGCTGAGCACCCCCACTTAGCGCGAGAGGAGCTTTTACCGTGGCTGAAGCTTCCGCGGCAACGCCGTCAGCCAGCCGCTGCAGCGCCTTCTGCGGCTGCTCCACCTCCTCCTGACGACACGGACAATGGTGGTGACTCAGACTACGAAGCGATCGGCTCAGAAGAAGACGAGGCGTTCGTCGCAGGCAGCAGCGATAGCACGCGCGCCGGGACGCAACCGCGAGCAGCCATCGTGCCGCTGCCCGACACGTCGGGCAATCGGTGGGCGTCCCGGAACAAGCACAAGTGGCAGTGCCAAAGCACAACCACGAAGACGGCTCCGGCAACCAACCTCTTCTTGGCGGACGAGCTCGACAAGCTCGCCGCCCACTACAAGGCCGTGGGCAACGACGAGTGGCGCTACTTCGCGTTCAGCAAACAGGCCAAGAAGCTGCGCGACCTGACGTGGGAGGTGACGGACGCGAAGCAACTACTGAGCGTTCGCTCCTTCGGACAGAAGTCGGTCGACAAGATCGCGGAGCTGCTCGCGACGGGCGCGCTGCGCCGGCTCGAGACGATGCAATCGACCGACCGTGCGCAGGCGCTCGCCGAGCTCACTAAGGTGCATGGCGTGGGTTGCAAGATCGCTTCCGACTGGTATGCCAAGGGCATCACCTCGGTAGAGGCCGCCGTCCAGTCGGGTCTCATGACCGCAACGCAGCGTGTGGGCGCGCGCTTTTACAAGGACCTGCAGGTGCGCATTCCGCGCGCCGAGGTCACCGCCATCGTCGATGCGGTACGCGTCGCGCTGCGTGCGACGCTCGGTGCGCGCGGTGTGCCTGCGCATGCAATCGACGGCGCGGGGGACGCGACGGCCTCAGGATCGTACCGTCGCGGCAAGCCCTCCTCTGGAGACGTGGATGTGCTCCTGTGCCGGCGCGATGGCGGCTCGGACGAGGGCCTGATCGAGCAGATCCTCGAGTACATGAAGGCGGCGGGTGTGAGCGTACATCACCTGACACACGAGGAGGAGGAGCAGCGTGGCCGTGCGCAGCGCTCCGTGCGCACGGCCACGTGCTCGTCCTATCGCGGCATCATCCGGCTGCCCGGGTACGAGCTGCACCGGCGGCTCGACCTCAAGCTCTACCCGCCCGAGGACTTTGCCTACGCGCTGCTCTACTTCACAGGGTCCGACCACTTCAACCGCTCGATGCGCCACTATGCCAAGACGCTTGGGTACTCGCTCTCGGACCATGGCATAGTGCATGCCGTCAAGATGGCGGGCGGCAAGGACAACTGCGTGCGCGGCACCAAGAACCTCTTCGAGGCGCGCACCGAGCAGGAGATCTTTGAGAAGCTCGGCCTGCAGTACGTCGAGCCCTCGCAGCGCAACACGGACGTCGTCCCGATTGGCGATGCGCCCAGGCGGCTGCAGTGAAGCGATTTTTCGTCTGCATGTAATGGCACTCCAAACATACCTTTGGAAGTGCGACGCTAAACTTTTTTCGCCCACTTTCTCCGACGTTTCCCCACAGCCTCTGCGAGCTGTGCGAGCTCATTGATCTGAGCTTTTTCTCCTCTCGTCCCCGTCTCCCTCAGGAAAAAGCGCTCCGCCTCCTCAAGGGTCATGCTCTCGCGCGTACTCTTGATCATGGGCTGCGCCGCGTCGGCCTCTGCCCTCGCGAGCTCCGCGGTCGCGCAGATCCACGCGCCCGCCGCCGCCGCTGCTGCCGCCCGCACCGCCGTGCCGCTCATGGCCTCTGCACCGATGGCCACATTCGAGGGTGCAAAGACCGGAACGGCGAACGTCGACCTCAAGGTCGCCAAGGCGGCAGCGTACGTCGTGCAGCGCAAGGTGGTCGCCGAGCAGGCGAACATGCGCCTATGGACCGCGAGGGCGAAGACACGGAGCGAGGTGAGTGGTGGCGGCCGCAAGCCGTATGCGCAGAAGGGCTCGGGCCGCGCGCGCCGTGGCTCGTCGCGCTCGCCGCTGCTCGTCGGTGGTGGCAAGACCTTCGGCCCGCGTCAGCGTATTGGGCTCAAAACGATGATGAACAAGAAGGAGGCGAAGCTCGCGATCTCGACGGCGCTGATGGGCGCTGTGCCACGGATGACTGTTCTGGCCGACTTCGAGACCAACTTCGCGGCGCCGAAGACGCAGGTGATGAAAGCGTTCCTCGACCGGTTGGAGGTAAACACCGAGGAGGAGGAGGGCACCATGATGATCATCAAGGAGCGCCACGAGAACACGTACCTCTCCGCGCGCAACATCCCCTACCTCAACCTGCGAACGCTGGACAATCTCAACGTGCGCGACATCTTGAAAGCGAAGAAGCTCTTCGTGTCGAAGGGCGCTCTCGACACGCTCCACGAGCGCTACGGCGAGAAGCCCTAGAGCGTCACGCCGATGACTCGGCCTGTGGTTCGACCGCATGCGAAAAGTGCTCGTGAGCGAGTTGCGGCATGTGATGGGCGCAAGGGCAATGGGCGTGGCTTGAGCCTCTGAGGGTGTCGCTTGTGCTGATGGCAATGCCTGTGTCTATGTCGATTCGATGCCAGCGAGGTCACGAGAATGCGCATGAATGTAACACACACGCGTTGTGTCGTCCCGGGGGTACTAGCACGGCACGGTGCGCACACGGTGTGTGCGGACGCGGTCTCAGTTGTGAGTTGTGTTCTATGCGTATGTTGCACAATCTTATAGCGAATCTGGCAAGCGCTGAATATCATTCTTCTATCACAAGTTACGACATCGGCACCAGCCCGGTGGCGTTCGCAGCCGCCGGGCGTACGAGCACGCCCTGCGAGCCGACGCGATACGACGTGAAGCCATCATTGCCAACGTCTATTCGAACCCGGGCAGCTGGCCCTCGCCCTCGGATTCGGCCCAGGACGCCCCCCTCCTCCTGCACGACGTGTTGGGGAGGTATTGGGGCCTCGCCGAGCAAGGCACGCTCGACGCATCCGCGCACGAGCTGCAACCCGTCGCCGTAGAGCATCGTGGCCGTTGACGCATCAGCTTCTGCGACTTGAGGCACTCGAATGCGGTGGCCTCGCTCGTGATGACGGTCGTCATCATGGCCGTCGTCACGAATGCGGTGGCCTCGCTCGTGATGACGGTCGCCGACGCGCACGATGACGACGCCGAAGCCCATGGTGCGCGCCCCCGCTGCGCGCATGCTTGCAGCCCAGTCCTTGGCTGAACAGCCGTAGTCGGCTGCGCGCGCCGCAGCGTACTGCTCGGCACTCTGTGTGTGCCTCGGGTCGTAGACGATGGCGATTTCGACGGCCGAGCGCTGTGCCGAGCGCTGTGCCTCTCCGGCGCGTATCGCCCCAAGGAGCCACACGTGCGCTGCATCGATCTCGGGCAGCTGCGCGACCAACAGAAGGCAGCCACCTGGCGCGAGTATGCCCGACACGGCGCCTTCTCGTGCCGCCACCGCCCCGCAGACGAGCTCCCGCACCACGTCGGCGCCGTCGGCCCCGCCGCTCACGTAGAGCGCCGGCCGGACGGCCTCCACCTCGGTGGGCGGGACCGCCACAAAAGGGGGATTCGCCACGATGACGTCGAAGACCTCGCCGCGTGCGGGCTGGTAGCAGCTGCCCTCAGCCACGCGCACCACGTCGTCGAGCGCATTGAGCGCGGTGTTGAAGCACACAAATCGAAGGGCGCGGGCAGAAATGTCGGTAGCGAGGACGTCAGCGGCGCCGTGCGCAGCCGCCGTGAGGGCTTGAATCCCCGAGCCGCTGCATACATCAAGCACACGCATACCCGTCAGCGACGGTGGCAAGCTGAGTGCCAGCTGCAGCGAGTCCAAGCCAATGGGCATGACGGCATATCGACGGTCGCGCGAGCTGTCGGTGCCATCAAGGTCCCAGTCTGTAGCCAGCATGAGCTCGCGCGACCGTAGCGCGAGCGGATAGATTTGAACCGCGCTGTGCACGAGAACCCTGGCGTTCACGTGAGTTCGCAGCAGCAACCCGAAGTCAAGCAGTTGAGCAAACGTTGCTCCACCAAATGTAGCCTCGCATGTGGCCTCGTCGAGAGCTCGACCCACGAGAAATAGCAGCAGGAGATTTCCTTGTGCATCTCGACTGAGCTCAGCAGCTAAGTCACCTCTGTGGCGCATATCGAAGAACTCGTCACCGCCCGGGGGGCCGCCTGCTGCCGAAATGACGCCAGTTCTCTCTATTGCTGTGTGCGCTGTGTAGCCGTTTGCTTCAAGGAGCTCGCGTAGGAATGATGAGGCATCATGATAGCGCGTCTGGACGGCAGCAGTAGCGTCATCGCCGAATAGAGGGCCGCCGTCGCAGCTCTCGTGCGCGCTCACCTCGGGCATGTCGCCGGGCATCGAGGCGTTGCGCTCCTTACCAATACCTCCTGGGGATGGACAGTCCGTCTGGTCAGCTGGCCGCGACGTCAGAGCATCCCCGGCCCCCCGATGCCGTGCCAGTGCCGTGCCTGGACCGAAATTCGAAATGCGGACACCTTTGTGAACAGAAACACGTGAAGCACACAGCGAATGAAGCAGATTTCGAGTTTCCAAATGTTAACAGACAATTCACACGACGCGTTTTCGCTTTCGCGAATGCTCTCTCCACACGGCGCTCACGAGAACATCGACGTCCAGAAGCGGCGCAAGCTCTCGCTCGGCGGTCGCAAGCCTTCTGTGCCAGCCGATGTGAGTCCGATTCGCCATAACGAAGCACCACCAGCGGGTGCCGCTCATGCGGGCGGCACCAGCTACGCACAGGCCGTGCCGCTCGGCTTCGTGGACATGAAGGCGGTGCGGCAGCAGGGCCCACCACCTACCACTGCGGGCGCCCGCACGCCACGCGGCACCTACCTGCCGCTCTGTCCGACGCCGATCCCGCTTCGGTGCCTTATCGGGCCGACGAGCGGCCTCGAAGTTGGCGAGAGGCTTCCGGGCGCTGGACTCGGCGTTCCTAAAGCAGTGGCTGTGTGGCTCGACGCGTTGCAAGCAGACGAGCAGCTTGCGGATGCCCTCATCAGCCCTACTCCCGCGCAGCCATCCGCAGAGGAGGCGATGGCACCAGAAGAGGTCGAAGCGGCACCAAAGCCTGCTCACCACGACGCTCCCGTCCGACCATTGCGAATGTCGCCGGCCGCTGCGCCCACGAAGGCCCGCGTGCCCGCGCTGGCTCGGGTGGAGGGCGAGGTGCTGCAGCTCATCGGCCGCTCTCCCGGCGGGACTGCCATCTTGGCCCCGACGACGGCGGCCGAGGTGCGCCGCGCCGTGGTGAGCACAGAGGCGCGACGCGCCGGCCACGTAGCCGCGCCGCCGCGTGTGCCGGTGGACGCGCCGAGCAGATGCGGCATGGCAATGGCGAGGGACGGAGACACGGATAAGGCACGAGCGCAACCGTTGGCACCGGTGCCAGGAGCGTCAGCACCCGCACCAGCAGCGCCCGCACTGGCGGGAGCCTTAGCACCGACGCCGGCGCCAGTGCCAGCGTCAGCATGGGCACCGGATCCAGCGCAAGCGGCTCCAGCAGCGACGGCGGCAGTAGATGCCGCTGAGGCTCCTACTCATGCTGCCGCTCCTGTGGCTGCTGCTGCTGCTGCTGCTGCTTCCGCCCGGGAGTCCGATGACCTCCACAAGCTTCTCGAGGGGTGCCAGCAGCAGCAGAAGGCTTTGCAGCAGCAGGCATTGCAACAGCAGCAGCAGCCACGGACGCACTCGCAAGTACCGCAGCCTGCGCAGCAAGTCCCAGCACTGCCGCAGCCCCAGCCTCAGCCTCAGCCGCAGCCGCAGCCGCAGCCGATTTCACAACGGCAGCTGCAGCAACAATCGCACCATCAGCCGCCGCCGCAGCAGCAGCCATCGCAGCCGTGGCAGTCGCACCACCAGTGGCAGCAGCCGCCACCGCCACTGCAAGAACAGCAGCCACCACCGCCGCTGCAACAACAGTTGTGGCAGCAGCCACCACCGCCACAGCAACAACAGCAGCCACCACCGCCGCTGCAGCAGCAGGAGCCGCCACCGCCACTGCAGCAGCTGCTGCAGACACACTACGCACCACCGCCACCGCCGCAGCAGACACGGTTGCAGCAGCTGCAGCAGCGATTTGCCTCCACGGATCACGGAAAAGCGCCCCAGTGGGGGCCCCAGTGGCCCCAGGCGGCTGCGCCAAGGCCACCGTACGCACCCGCGCCGAGTGCGGTCGCACCGATTGCGGCTTGGCAGTGTGCAGCAGCGACGCCCTCAGCCCCGCCCCCGCTCAGGCAGTCTCACGCCGTGCTCCACCAGCAATCGTGGCCACGGGCACACCCACCGCCTCACGCTAACCAGACGCACGCTTGGGCGCCGCAATGGGCGCCGCAGGGGATGGCACCACCCGCCGCACCACCGCCGCGGCTGAATGCTCAACAGGGCGCTTTAGGGCAGCAGCCTACATCGTCGCCGTGGCAGTCACTCTTCGGGCATCAACATGGTGTGCATATGTTTGTAGGTGCTCCACCGCCTGTGGGTGGAGCCGCGCCCGCGGCGGCGCCGCTGACAACGCCGCCGATGCCACAACCGGCGACGCAGCGCACGCTTCGCAGCTGCCCTGTTTGCGGAGAGAGCTTCGCCGCACCGACTGCGGCCAACGGCGCCCTTTGCACCGCTTGTGAGGGAGCCGTCAGCTTTTGATGTTAATTAGAAAGGTACTGCTTTTGAGCGAGGGTGCCACGCCGGGGGGACCTAGCTGGCTAGCCATGCCGAGACACAGATCACAGTCACGCACAGAAGCGCTCACAGCTAAAGCGCAACTAAAGCGCAACTAGAGTCCCGGCTGCCTGCGCCCCATAATCGCTATCGCGATGGCGTATCCCCGCCTGGCATTTTGTCCCTCGAACTTCGGGCTCGAGATGGAATCTCCGGTCGTTCATGGAGTTGAAAGTTTTTGATCCAAATCTACTGTAAGACTGTAATTCCGCAGTGGTTGAGTGCGTTGGTCGAGGACCTTCCAGAAAACAAACCAAAAACGCCCCCTCCATGGCGGCCTCCGCGAGCATCCTGCGCACGCAGCAAGAGCATGAACGTAATAAGGAACGCCAAGATCGCAAATTGGCGACCAGATTCGACCCCTACACCAAGCCGATGGACAAGGGGTCGCCACCTCACTTGACTGCGCCAGAGGAATCGTTCACAAAACCTTACGGGCAAGTCCTCGGTGCACACGCCGTGCCCAAGAGAATGGTTGCTCGTTCGCCAACAGTCCAGGACGTGCTCTCCATGGCCGCGGAGCGCGAGCGTAGTTCGACATCCATTAGGAAGGAACGCGCCAAGAGCAAGCAGCGCATTAAGGCCCAACTCAAGATGCACTCGCGCACATGTATCATTGACCCACGCATGTCGAAGTATATGGCATACTGGGACACCGTGACGATGCTGGCCATCGCGTTCACGGCCTTAGTCACTCCGTACGAGATCGCTTACCTGCCGATGGCGACCAGCGCGACCAACCCCCTCTTCATCATCAATCGAGTCATGGACATCATCTTCATCGTTGACATGCTCATCACCTTCCGCATGATGTACACGGCAGGGGATGGCGAGGATGCCACACTCTGGATCGCCGACCCAATGCGCATTGCTGTGAACTACCTCAAGGGCTGGTTTCTGCTCGACTTTGTGTCCATTGCCATTAGCGGGCTCGACATCGTTGGCGTCATGGAGCAGGGATCGAACCTCTCCGGCCTTAAAGTGTTGCGCATCCTCCGGGCCTTTCGCCTCCTCAAGCTCGTTCGGCTGCTGCGCGCTTCGCGCATCCTCAAGCGGTGGGAGACGCGCATCGCGATCGATTACTCGACGCTCGAGATGAGTAAGTGCATCTTGCTCCTCCTCCTTTCCTCGCACTGGTTTGGGTGCGTTTGGACGCTCCAGGCATACCTAATGACGGATAGCGTTCTCGACTCGTGGCTGGGCGAGCGTGGCTACTGTGAGGCGTTCGAATCGGCAGGCGGCGAAAGGGCATCCGGCGCCTCGTCACACGCCTCCGCCGCCGACGTCTATGCGGTTCTGGATTGCCCAGTGGACCGCGAGTGCCGCGTCGACTTTCCTGGAGTCGCTTGCTACCCTGGCGCTACTATTTGGGCAGCGGCCGTCTACTGGGCTGCGATGACGATCACCTCGATCGGCTATGGCGATCTTCCGGCGACGCCGTATAATGCGGGCGAGATGTGGGTTTGCACGACGCTCATGCTCTTGGGCGGGGGGATCTGGGGGTTTGTGATCGGCACCTTCGTCAGCGTCATCGCCAACTGGGGTCCTGCGACCCGGGAGTTCCGTCGCAACATGGACGACCTCAACTCTTGGATGGCACGGCACGGTATGAACCCCAAGATGCGCTTACGGCTGCGCGAGTACTTTCACCAGACGCGCCATCTTTACGAGTCGACGGACGCGAGCAGACTGCTGACGCTCATGTCGCCCATGCTCCAATCGGAGGTCGTGCTCGAAGTGAGCGCCAAGTGGCTGCGCAAAGTGTGGTTTCTGGCCAACCCGGTGATCGAGTCGGAGTTCCTCGTCAGGCTGACGCTCTCACTCGCACCCATGGTGCTCTCCCCCGGCGAGCTCGCCCCCTCTGGCTTCCTGTACATCCTCTCGCGCGGTGTGGCGGTGCTCGAAGGCCAGATCCTCACGAAGAACTCGATCTGGGGCGAGGACATTCTCCTCACGGACGTGGCGCCCGGCCTTGTCCGCAGGCTCAATGCCAAGGCGATCAACTACTGTGAGGTTCATATTATCACCTGGGATCAATTTCGCGCGGCGGCCGAGGGCTTTCCCACGTCTCAAG
>PJAB01000769.1:0-20987 GCA_002887195.1 Chrysochromulina parva | reverse complement strand
GGCCGAGGCGGCGGCGGCCGAGGCGGCGGGCGCCGCTGAGGCAGCGGCGGCGGCCGAGGCGGCGGAGGCGGCGGCGGCAGAGGCGGCGGCGGCGGCTGAGGCGGCAGCGGTCGAGGCGGCAGCGGCCGAGGCGGCAGCAGCCGAAGCCGCGGCGGCTGACGCGGCAACGGCTTCGGAGGCGGCAGCGGCCGAGACAGCGGCCGAGAAGAAGCAGGTTTCCTTTGGTGGGGTTGAAGTTGTGGCAAAAACTGGGGCTCTTGCAGGTCAAGTGCTCTCAACCGCATGGGTCAATGCAATGCAAGGGGAAAAGGTAGGCGCACGCCCCAAGGCGCAAGCGCATACCGCACCACGACCTTTGGGGCTTGAACACTTTGCGTTACGACCACTGATGACCACTGATGACCACTGATGACCACTGATGACCACTGATGACCTTTTGGGCTTGAACACTTTGCGTGACGACGCCCCAAGCCACCTGCTGCTCCGCCCTACGCAGGTGGAAGTCTTTGAGGTTGGCGAGCGCGTGTGGATGCAAAACCCCTTCTTCCGCGATGGCACCAAGCTGCGCGCGGGGCCCAGGATGGAGGATCCCTTTCTCGAGACCCAGTGAGAGGCCATTCCTTCATCCGCTCTTCTTGACAATCCCCTGCACCGTCCAGGGTCTCCATCCACACCCTTTTTCACAGCGTCCTCAGCTCACCTTCGCCTCTCCGACGCCTTAACACCTCCCAGGTACGTCCTCAACGACTCCTGCGTCGACGTTCTCGAGGTGAGCGACAACGGCTACTGCAAGGTGCGGCTGGTATACAATGCCGGGGGCAAGGAAGGCGACGAGGTCGAACGATGCGAGGGCTGGGTTCGCACACGGAACATCTCACGCATCGAGCGCAAAGCGGGCCTGCCCGAGCTCAAGTTCCTTGCTCAGATGGCCATTGACGCACTCAAGCAGAACGAAGAGAAAGTCAAGGATCTCGAGGAGGAGATGAGAAATACTGCAGACGAGCTTTATCAAAAAGAAGTGGAGGTTCTCGACCTCAGGAAGCAGCTAGGTGCCATGCAGGAGGCTTTGCAGATGCATGAGGCTCAGCAGAAGACGAGCGTTGCGGCCAAGCCTCTTGACGCGTTTGCCGTGGGTGACCGAGCATTCGTATACAACGCCTTCTTCCAGGACGGATCCAGGCTGCGCTCGGAGCCACAATTCATCGGCACCGAGTTCGAGTTCACTGGGAAGATCATCACCAACGACGCTGAGATCGAAGTGATCGAGGTGGCCGAGGCGTACCCCGACTTCGTCAATGTTCGCCAGATATCCGGGGGAATCCTGCAGGGATGGCTGCCGTGGCGTGACCTCTCGCGCACGGCTCGCACCTCGGGCCTTGCCAACCTGCGAGCGTCTCTCATGCTGGTGATCGGCGAAGCCACAGAGTCACCTCCTGCAGACGGCGACGACAGCGGCAGTGACACGCCAGCAACCGGCACGAGCAGATCGCTCACTATGGCTTCGGCTCGGACGGACTTTATCGAGAGCCAAGCAGATGAAGACTCTGTCTACAAGGCGATGAAAGCGCAGGAGTCGGCGGAGATAGCGGCTGATCTAGCCAAGTGCCTCAAGATAGCGTTGGAAAAGTCCAAGGTACAGCCTGTCGAGTTCTTCCGGGATATTGACAGGAATCAAACGGGGCGAATCTCCAAGGCCGATTTTGTCAAGGCGCTAGAGATGTTCAATACCCCCTATTCGTCGCAGCAGCTTGAGTCGGTATTCGATGTTTGGGATGCCGACGGCACAGGCTCGCTAGACTACAAAGAGCTCGATCGCGCCATCCGCAACACTGCCAAGAGGTCGACTACCACTTCGTCCAACACCGCCCAGGACATCCAGAAGGCCCTCAACGATCGCCTCAAGGGACGCGTGGATATCGCCTCCGAAAAGGCCCCCGGAAAGGCGTCAGCAGCACCCGGAAAGGCCCCAGCGCCAAAGCGAGACAGGTCTGAAGAAGTTAAGACGGCGGACAAAAAGGTGGCGCATAAGTCGCAAAAGGAGATTGCCAAAGAGGCCGAGTCAATCAAGAAGGTCGAGGCGACCGTGCGCGAGGAATGGGCAAAGTGGGTACTCAAGATTGGTCTCGCCAACTGCGTCGTCGATGCTCTTAAATTGCCAGTACGTTTAGGCCAGCAAGCCACCTTTGACTATGCGTTATTGCTGACACGCGACAAGGTGGACGAGATGCTGAAGGAAGCGGAGCTGATGGGGGTGGGAGATATGCTGATGACAGGCCTTGATGCGCTCCATTTCCAATCAGCGGCGTCGGGCACTCATCTGAATGATAAGTTCCAGGTGACCGGTAAGTTCATGATGCGCCACGGGACGCTCGACAAATTCTTCTCGGGGCTGGAGAACCTCATCGGTCCTCCCCAGATGATCCGCGACCCTGAGAGCGAGGGCGGTGAGACACCCACCATCCGCATGGCCATGTGCAATGAGCACACGGCTTTCCCAGACTCTTACGTCGAGTTCACCTCGCCCAACGGCACCACTTCCTGCTCGGCCACAGAGTGGGAATTCGCCTACGACGGCAAAAAGGACCCGCGGTCGTACCCCGAGCGCAAAGATTTCCGCGAGAAGCACCAAGAGTGGTGCCGCAAGCCCGTGCCGGTCCGGGATCTGATGGAGGAGCTGCTCGAGAAGCATTGCAACGGCAGGCTCCGAGAAGAGGGCCACCCCCTCGTGATTCTCGAAGAGTTCCTCGGGGGGCGACTCTACACCGGCCCCATGTACATGAAGTACAACGCAGTGCTTCGTGAACTGACGGGGGATCCCTTCCTCGTCAAAGCTTTCAAGAGCTGCTGTGGGCCCGCACCATTCAACCGATACGTATCCACCATTCACGCGATCAACTCGTGCATCATCAAGATGTGCAAGCTGACCAAGGCGGGCAAGGTTTACCGTGGCACGTGCTATGGCAAGCTGCCTGAGGAGTTTTGGGTGCCCAATGCCGAAGGCGTGCTCGGCGGCATCGAGTTTGGTTTCCAGTCGACCACTCGCGATCGCAACCAGGCAGTGCACTATGCCACCGGAGGTGGTTACGCAAAGGACGGCGATGCGATGACGCTCTTCGAGATGAACATGGGCATGATCGACCGCGGTGCGGAGCTTACGTGGTTCTCACAGTATCCTCACGAGAGGGAGGTCCTGCTTCCTCCGCTCACCGGCATCGAGCCCGTGCAGACCGCCGTCGACGGGCAGAAGCTCGAGATCTTTGCGCGCCTCTCGCTCAACCTCGCTGCACAGACGCTTGAGCAGGTGCTCTCGCGCCGGCGCAGGATGCTCCTCGACATGAAGGAGGGCATCATCATCGAGATCAAGCGCTCGGGCATTCTCCGCGCCGAGCTCGTTGCGCCCGCGATCGCGATCCTGGACAAGTCCCTCGAGCTGGGAGCGTTGAGCTATGCCCCCGAGTGGTTCAACGATGATGACAACTTCTCGCTTGTGCTCAACATGACTCTCTACTTGCAGCGCGTGCTCGTGCGTGACATCGATATGCTCAACGCGGCGCTGAACAAGCCCAAGCTCGATCTGCAGGACTGGCCGCCTCTCGGGCCCTCAAGGATCATGCTTCTCGAGGGCTGGATCGGCTGCCGCCCCGTCGAGAAGAAGGCCTCGAAGCGAATGGATGAGGGGGCCGACAAGGTGAAGGAAGTGCTCATCGACTTGCGTCGCGCGAAGCTAAGCCCGAAGGACGGCATCGCGCTGGCACTCCTCTTGAACCGCCAAAAGAACATCGCCGTCGACGTCCGAGGCAACGAGACCCTCGGGGAGGAGGGCACGAATGCCCTCGTCAACTTCGTGCTCGCAAACCCTGCGCGCGCCGACAAGCCACGCCGAACCATCCTCGGAGTGATGCACGACTCGTTGACGCTCCAAGTGCCTTGTGACCCCAAGTATTGGAAGGACAGACCCTATGAGCTCCGGCTATACACGGCTGAGCTGGTGTCGAGTGTCTTCGCCGAGGGCATTGCCGGCTCGATGGGTGGTGGTGGCAAGAGCTTTGCCCTCAATCGCGTCTCGACCGCGTTCCGTGTGGACTGGAATCCTCTCATCTGGGCCGCGCGCAACAACCAGCTCGAGATAGCCAATGAGCTCCTGAATGTCATCAACAGCCACATTGACGAAGTTTCGGCTGCTTTCCTCGCAGAGTCTCCACCGCGCACCCTCGAGGCCAAGGCGACCTCCGACCTCAAGGTGGACGCCAACCAAGCCGAGGTGCACGGCGAGAATAAGACCGCGGCGCACTGGGCGGGTGCGACAGGACACATCAGGATGATCGAGCTTCTCGTCGAGAACGGTGCGGACCTTTCCCTTCCCGACAAGCACGGCAACGACGTTGCCAAAGTCGCGGACAAGAAGAGAATGGTGGACGCGGTCAAGTTCCTCTCCTTGAACGACGAGGAGCGCAAGGCGTTCAAAACCATGAGCGACGAGGAACGCAAGGCGTACTTGTCCAAAATGGGCGCGGCCGCGCCCGACGCGGTCGCAGATAAGACGAATAGGAAGAAGCCTGCAGCAGCAGCGCCGCCGCCGCCGAAGGAGAAGGCTTCATCCAAAAAGTGACGGGCCGTCCTGAAATCATGGCTGGCGTCATGATTATGGAAGGGGGAGGGGCGGGGACGCTCATGATTGATTTAGATTGATTGGCTGTGTGATGACATGTATTGATGGACTGTGCCGTGAGGTACTGTGCCGAGACGCGACGTGAGATGCTCGGCTGTGTGGCCACCACTGACAGCGGCTTGGCGCCAGCTTCGAGCCAAGCGGCTTCATTTCATACTACGGAGTCTCCGTACAATCGAATGTTAAAGTGCATGAGCCTGTGCGGTGAGATGCGATGAACGAGGTGTGTGTAACGCAAGAGAGGCGGTTAACGTCGTCAAGCGTGTAGCTTCAACGCTCTCGCGACGGATCGCCGATCGTTTCAACCGCGGGTCAGGCGTCAGCCGGGACGCTGACCCCGCTTTGCGTCGATTTTGCGGAGACGCCACGCCATTGGTGAGTGATCCGATGTATTCCGTTCTGAGTTGCAAAGAACGGAAACAGCTCTAGGGACCCTAACAGGAAAAGCAGCACATTCGTTCATGAGATGCAGCAACGACAAACGTCGGCCTTGTATCACTGCCCGGAGCCAAATCCCAATTCCTCTTCCGTGAGATCCAATAACATTCCACCGTACTCCGACTTTGGCGGCGGCGGCGGAGTGGGCGGCGTCGTGAAAGGCACCGCACCGTCCAGGTAGGCCCGCATCCGGCTCGCTGCATGCACGAGACGACCGCGTTCGCTTGGCGCCAACGAGGACAACACCGATGCGGGCGAGTCGGTCGACTCTCCAACGTCAGCCCGCGCTGCTTTTGTCGCATCGGCGGCCTCGGGAATGGTGGTCGAACTGGGGCTCTGCACGCCGCTGGAGCTTGCGCATCGGTTTGTGGAGGTGCACGCATCGCACATCACTGCAAGCACGTGAGCACGCTGAGCTGGTGTCGCGTCGAGCCTCTGAACGATCGATCGCGTCGCGCCGTCGCCGAGCTGCTCGAGCGCCTGGACGGCACGCAGCAGCGGTAGCGCGGGCGCATCAGGCACGATGAGCAATGCGGCAACGGCTGCGTGGAAGGCGGACGCATCGGTGGGTCCCTCTGGATGGACGCTCGCGATGGCCGCGAGCTTGCGTAAGACACACAGAGCGTGGTCGCCAAGGACATCTCTCCCGCAGTACGTGGCTAGTTTCTCCGGGTCGACCACTGCGAGCATCGCCCGGCGACCCTCGCCCGTCTGGCAGGCGGCCTCGAAGACGGTGATCAACGAGAGCTCCAGCTGCGCCGCCCGCTCCGTCTCGGCGCCGCTTAACTTCCACAACCAGCTGCAGGCCCACTCCAACAGCTCCTTCCTCGGGCTCGTGTGCTCCAGAAGGTGTACGAGCGCTGGGCAGCAGGCCACCGCCTCATTGTACGATGCCGGACGTCGCAGATATCGAGTGAAAAGCTCCACGGCCTCGTCTCGGGTGGCGGCAGCGGCCGACTCCCAGTTCACCGCGGTGATTGCTTCCACCAATCGTTGCAACGCTTGCAATTCCTCGTTTCGCGTCCAGTGTTGTGTCGGCGGCGTGAGAGTCTTTAAATCGTGCGTCCACCACGGCTCCCCGTGGGTGAGCCTTCGGAGCTCATCCACGAGAGGTCGGTGCTCGTGAGCGGTGCTCGTGGTCGCAGCGCTGTCGATCGTCGTCGTACTGACTTTCTGACATAGGGGATCTGCCTCACATTCGGCCTCGAGCTCCTTCTCCTGCCGCATGAGTACGTCGACCGAGTCGCGCTCGAGGCGCTCACTTTTGCTGTCGCTGCTTGTGCATCGTCCTGCTGCAAATGACTTCGCCGATAGCGGAAATGCCGACGGACGTTTACACGAATCCCACAAGTGTTCCTGTGGCGTTCGTGGGAAAGAAAAAGTCGTTGCTGAAGTCTTCTTTCCAACGCGGCGACGTGGTGGGCTATTCATATTCCTGGCTCCAGAATCCCAGCGCGCCATCAAACCATGGACAAAATGAGCATGTACGTCGACTGACGATACGTTGACTGACGGCACTACGTTGCTGCTGACACACTTTGGCTGCTGATCACGCGTCCACACCCCAGGTCCCTCGATGATATCGTTAAGTCGGCTCAAAAAACCAAAAAGTCTGCAAGGGAGCAGTACGAAGAGAAAGCTGGCAAGGGTGGGGGCAAGGGAGGCAAGGGAGACAAGGGAGGCAAGGCTGAGAAACCGAAGGGCGGCCGGCCGGCGCCTTATGAGAAGCCAAAGGAAACTAAGCCCAAGGAGAAGAAGGAGGAGCGCCCAGAGGCGCAGCCATCCTGCATCGTATACGTGGGCAATTTGAAGTTTGACTTGACGGCGGAGGCGCTTGGTGTGTGGTCGAGCCTTGAATACAGTCTTGATTTCCACCGCTAAACAAGTCCGGGAGCGAGTCACGCCTGATGCAGAGTCGTCGATGGCGACGATTGGCAAGTCTACAGTGGAGCTGCAAACGCGCTCGAGCGGTAAGCCGGCCGGCTTCGCCCTGGTGACCTTTGAAGATATCGCCACGGCCACGCGTGCGGTGAGCGAGCTCCACGACAAGGAGCTTGAGGGCCGTAAGATGACAGTCCGGTTTGCCCTTCCCCCGCGGGAGAAGGGTGAGAAGGGCAGCACAGAGGCCGCGGCAGAAATGTGAAGTCCCCAGCACTCGCTAACAGCCGCCGATCTGTTGTTGTCGGGTCTAGGCGCGCTAGCCTGGGCGGAGACCGACGGCATGACGAGGAGCCAATACAATGTGGTAGGGGGCAAAGGAAAGGGTCGCAGTGGCGAATGAGACTCTGTGCTGGAGCCGTCGATACGCCACAAGTGAACACGATCCGCAACGGTACTACCACTGCACTGCCACCGGATGGCTGCGGTCGCAGTGTGACGCGGCGACATGATGCTACATTCCGAAGGAAATGCTTGAATCCTGAGACGCCCGCGCGCTCACTGTGGGCGTCGGCCCAACTGCCGTCGTGGCCGCCCGGGTGAGCGTCACGTACTGCCGCCATGTACAACCTGGACGCGAATGAAGGAGGGACTTACACGTACCATGGGAAATACGCACAGATAACTGCACCATGGACTGCACTCCTTGGTCTGTGCCGCACGTGTCCGTATGGCGTGTGAGGTGTGTACTGACTCTAGGTACTGACTCCTGTGTCCTGTCTACTGATGTGTCTCTTCAGACTGGAGTAAAGTCTGCAGTCTCGCAGCCGTACCCCTCGGCGTTTTCGGTTCAAATTGGTCTTCGGTCGTTCAATTTCGGTGTTGTTTCTGAGAGCCGAAGTGCGTTGTTCACAGCCAATGGTTACAATTCGACACCCAAGACACCGGACCGGCGTACATACGGATGCGGTTACAACTAGCTCGGGCCCCCCTGGACCCACTTTGATCATTGCCACGCTCGATGTTCACACCACGACGTTTCACACCATTCACTTCAGCGACGACCGAACGGATAAGAATGAGGCTGAGGACCCTCATCTTCCTCTTCTGCAGCGTGCTCGTCAAGCCGCTTGCGGCCGAGGTTTTGTGCCCGGCCTCGTGCTCCGGCCACGGAAAGTGTACTCTCGGCGCGTGCGTGTGCGATGATGGCTACGGTGGGCCCGACTGCGGCTCGCTAGCCTGCCCGGACGACTGCTCCCGGCACGGAGACTGCATCGATGGCCTCTGCTCATGCTATGCTGGCTTCGCGGGCAACGACTGCTCCATGTCGGCCTGCCCGGCAGACTGTTCGGGCCACGGCGCTTGCATCAACATGACGTGCTCGTGCGCACGTGGCTGGGGTGGCCTCGACTGTGCAACGAAGGCGTGCCCTCACGATTGCTCGGGCCACGGCGAGTGCATCGACGGCGCGTGCTACTGCCACGAAGGCTACAATGGCGTTGACTGCGCCGTGAGCACATGTCCCAACGGCTGCTCCGGCCACGGCCGCTGCGAGGACCTGCGATGCGTCTGCGAAAAGGGCTTTACTGGCCTCGACTGCTCCGAGCTCGCGTGCCCTGACGGTGGCTGCGGCACGCACGGTACGTGCTTCAACGGCACGTGCCTGTGCCAGCGTGGGTGGGTCGGCGCGCTGTGCGCGCAGTCGCGTTGCCCCTCCGGTGGCTGCGGCGGCCATGGCAAATGTGTCGACCATCAGTGCAAGTGTGACGCCGGGTGGCTCGGTTACGATTGCTCTGTGGCGCGGTGTCCCGACGACTGCAGCAGCCACGGACGCTGCTACAATGGCACGTGCAGCTGCGACGCGGGCTACACTGGCGCCTCGTGCGCGCACCTCGCGTGCCCGGGCGGCTGCCACCCACCTAACGGCCGGTGCGAATTCGACCGGTGCGTGTGCGCCGCCGGCTGGACCGGATGGGATTGCACGCTGCTCGAGTGCCCTTTCGACTGCGCGGCGCACGGGCACGGCTACTGCCACAACGGCACGTGCGTGTGCTCGCCGGGGTACTGGGGCGACGATTGCAGCCACGAGTGGTGCCCCAACGACTGCTCGGGGCACGGCGCGTGCGTCGACGGCCAGTGCAAGTGCGGCGGCGACTTCGTACCCCCAGACTGTTCCTCACGCCGCTGCCCGAATGACTGCTCATATCACGGCTATTGCCGCAACGGCACGTGCGCGTGCCGCGTGGGTTTCTCGGGCGTCGACTGCTCGGAGGGCGGGTGCCCGAACGACTGCAGCGGACACGGCGCATGCACAGGCGGCGCCTGCCTGTGTGCTGCCGGCTGGGAGGCGGCGGACTGCTCGGTGCGCGTGTGCCCTAACCGATGCTCCGGACGTGGAGTGTGCCTCGTCTCGAGCGGCACGTGCGCGTGCGATCCAGGCTACGGCGGCTACGACTGCTCAGCCTCGCTGCTGTACCAATCACCCTCGCCGCCGTCGCACACGCTGCTCGCGCCGCCTACGACGCGCCAAGCCAGCGCCCGTGCGGCCAGCGCCGCGGCCGCCAGTACCGCCGCCACCGGTGCCGCCGCCGCTGGTACTGCCGCGGCCGACTCGGGCCCATCCGACGTGCCGTTGGGCACTCTCGACCTCGGCGGCCGAGCGGCGGCTGCGGCTGCCCGCGCCGCCGCCGCCGCCGCCGCCGCCGAGAAGGCCGCACACGCCGCCGCCCTCGCGAACGTGCACCCCTCGTCGGCGCTCACCGCCGGCGCCACTGCGCGCAGCCTGACGCCGAGCTCCGCTCTCGAGGAGGAGACTCGCAGCCTCGAATGCTCGTACCATGGACTGTTTGCCAACGGCGTGTGCTACTGCATGGAGGGGTGGCGCGGCCCGGCGTGCCAGCTCAAGGCGTGCCCCAATGAGTGCCACGAGCGCGGCGCGTGCGTGGCGGGCCTGTGCCGGTGCAACGCAGGCTTCGAGGGAGTCGACTGTGCGGTGGTGCAATGCCCAAACAAATGCTCGGGGCTCGGCCGCTGCTATGACGGCGTCTGCCTCTGCGAGCCGGGCTACGGTGGCGACGACTGCTCGCATCGCCACTGCCCGTTTGACTGCTCGGGCCATGGTGCGTGCGCGCACGGCGTGTGCGTGTGCCACCCTGGCTGGGGCGGCGTGGGCTGCTCACTCGCGCTCTGCCCGAACTCGTGCTCCGGCCGCGGTAGCTGCGTCGCGGGCGTGTGCAGCTGCGTGAGCGGCTTCGGCGGTGTCGACTGCGCACTGCCCGCCGCGAGCGCCACGGCAGCCAACGGCACCTTGGTCGAGGACCCAGGGAAAGACACGTGCCCGGGTGGCTGCGGAGCGCACGAGCAGCGGGGCGCGTGCATCGGCGGCCACTGCTACTGCGCATACGGCTGGACGGGGCTCGACTGCGCACATCGGCTGCACGAAGAGACGCCACCGCCCGCGCGTCTCACGGTTCGGAAGCCACCGAGCCAGGAGCACACGAAGGGAGGCGGTGCGCGGCCTGCACACGTTGGGCCCGCGAGCTTCCTCGAGCTCGACGAGGTGTCTGAGCAGCACGTGCTCGCGCCGCGAGATCTGATGCTGCACGAGGTCACGGTGCACGAGGAGGGCGAGGAGCCGACAGAGGCGGGGTCAGGGGGCGCGGGCGCAACGGAGGCGTCGTGGGAGAGTGCTTCATCCTCGTCTCTCGAGCTCGCGAACCGTCGCCCCTTTTCAACCCCACTCATGGGCGTGTTCTTGGAGCTCGACGAGGTCGCTGCCTCAGCGGGCGCGCCAGTGCACCGCACGCCTCGTCCTGCGTGTCCCGGTGGATGCGGGCTGCACGGCATATGCATCGCGTCCTCGTCGTCTTCTGCCGGTTCGATGGTCAACCGACTGCTCGCACCATCCGCCACGTGTCGATGCTATCCCGGATGGGCGGGCGGGCGTTGTGAACAGCGCGTGGGCGAACCATTCGCGCTCTTCGGTGGTGCGAGCGAGGGCGCCGGCGCCTGCGGCGCGGGCGTGGGCGCGACCGGCGTGTGCAGTGGGCACGGTGAGTGCTTTGAGGGGGTGTGCTCGTGCGAGGATCTGTGGGGAGGCATCGACTGCTCAGCACGCCTCTGCCCCTCAGGCTGCTCAGGCCACGGTTACTGCGTCGACGGCGAGTGCCGCTGTGACCTTGGCTGGGAGGGGACCGACTGCTCGGGTGAGCCGACCCCGTGCCCGTTTGACTGCTCGCGCCATGGGCGTTGTGACGGGGCGCGCCGGCGGTGCACGTGCGACGAGGGCTGGGGAGGCGAGGCGTGCGACGAGGACCTGACTGCGGCTTGTCCTGGAACGCCGCCGTGCTCAGCGCGCGGGCTGTGCTATCGCGGCCGTTGCGCATGCGACGACAGCTGGCGCGGTGAGGCGTGCCACCTGCCCACGTGCCCCAACGGCTGTTCGGCCCATGGAGCATGTACGCCCTCCGGCTGCGAGTGTTCCGAAGGATGGACGAGTGAAGACTGCTCCGTGCCAGCGTGTGCCGGCTGCCTGCACGGCGCGTGCCGCGGGGAGCAGTGCGTCTGCGAACCCGGCTGGGACGGCAGCCAGTGCGAGCGACGCGCGTGCGACCCGCTCTGCGTGAGCCCGCACGGCCGATGCGTCAACGGCACGTGTGTCTGCGCGCCGGGATGGGAAGGATCCTACTGCGAGCGGCAGGTGTGCCTCAACGGCTGCTCAGCCCATGGGCAGTGCGTCGCGGGGCAGTGCAAGTGTGCCGCGGGCTGGGGCGGCGACGACTGCTCGATCGCCGACTGCGACGGCGGCAGGAAGTGTCACGGGCGTGGCGTGTGTCTCGGAGGCGTGTGCTCGTGTGCTGAGGGCTACGCGGGCGTCGAGTGCACGCTGCGGACCTGCCCGCGCGACTGCAGTGCCCACGGCACGTGCGACTCGGAGACGGGGCTGTGCAGCTGTGCGGTCGGGTGGGAGGGGGTCGACTGCGCGAAACGCTCGTGCGACGGCGGCTGCGGCACGCACGGCGTTTGCGTCGACGGTCTGTGTGCGTGTCGGCCCGGATTCGTGGGTAAGCAGTGCGAGGCGCCCGCGTGCGCGCCGGGCGGCTGCTCAAGCCACGGCAAGTGCGTCGCGCACGCGTGCGAGTGCGCCGTCGGATGGAGTGGCATCGACTGTGCCATACCGATGGGCTGCCAATCGCATAACTGCCATGGGAATGGGCTGTGCACCAACGGCACGACATGCGTGTGCGCCCCGGGCTTTGCTCCGCCGACGTGTGAACACCCGGCCTGCCCGGCCGAATGCAGCGGCGCCGCCAACGGCGCGTGCGTGCTCGGTGTGTGCTTTTGTCGGCCGGGTCGGTTGGGTTATGACTGCTCACAGGAGGGCTGCCCGCACGACTGCAACGGCAACGGCGCGTGCCGCGACGGCGCGTGTGTGTGCTCAACGGGCTTCAGCGGCGTCGCGTGCGCCGAGGCGGATGCGACGACGCTGCTGCACCACCAGCGTCGCCACCACGCCGCCGTCGCTGCGGCCGCGTCGCCCGGCCTCGGCGCCGTCCTCGCATCCGCCGCCACCCGGCCGCAGCCGGTTTCGCTGGTGGAGTCGGATCGTTTGGCGCGGCTCGCGGCGGCGCAGCACCCGCTCGTCGAAGCGCCGACGGCGGCCGCCGCCGCCGCGCGCGACCCGATGGTGAACCTGCGCCAGGGCGCGAGTCCGCAGCCGGTGCCGCGTCGCTACCTGCCCGTACCGTCAGGCTCGAACGACGCAGCTGCACTACACGACGCGGCGCGCACGCTCGCGGTGCGCTGTGCGACGCGCTGCGCCGCCGGGTGCGCGCACGCCTCGTGTCCGCAGGGAGGCTCGCGCACCGCATGCCACTCGAGCTGCGTTCTCGAGTGCGTCCCCGAGTGCCTTGAGACAGAGAAGTGAGACATAAACATGGCAGCGTGTCACGCCCTCGGTGACTTTTTGCGAGGAGACTTTTTGTCAATCTCGGTGAGGAGAGTTGCGGAATTCTTCGCGGAAGGCGGACAGGTGGATGGCGGAACTTGCAAGTTGCATGAAGATGAACTCGCGACCCCCAAGACACCGGACCGGCGTACATACACGCCGCCAGTGATGATCCCTAACGCACTCGCTGCATGCGTGGCTGGAACCGGTGCTGTGTGCACAGTGGGAGCCACCGCAGTGGGTGCACCTTTCAAGGTGGCGCTGGCCTCTTACATGACCGCCTCGGTGGCCAGCTACTGCTTGAGGCGCGGCATTTTGCATCGATGGCCAAATGGCAAGCCACTGGGCGCCGCAGAGGTGCTCCGTCGACACATTCAATACGAAGACGAATGGCACATGCCCAACAAACCGGTGCTGCAGGGTCGGCTTTGGCACTTGGCGCACATCGGGGCGTGGATCTTGTTTTTTCAACCAATTTACCCGATTCTTGAGATGGCCTTATATCCGTGGGATCTTGCGGCCTTTTGGTTCTATTACCCGTCTGCGCGCGGCGCAGGTTTGGTCATCGATAGCCGCGAGCTGCGGCGTCGCGGTAAGCGCGGATCTCGCGCTCAGGTTTTCCGTCTGGACTGGCATCGCTTCGAGCTCAATGTTGGCAAAGCGTACCCGCCACCCAACACGGGGCGCCACCCACCGAGCATCCTCTGCAATTTGCCGCACGTAGATTTGCCGCAGCGCAGCGTACGTCACTGGCCGTGGAGGCAGCATACGGGCCGTCTCATGCAGCTGCTACCGCAGCCTTGCACTCCTGCTCCGAGTGCCAGCACAACAAACCAAGGGACTGGGAGAGAGGCGGCTGGGGTTGCGGCTCTCCAGTGAGTGTACGTACAACACGGCAGTAGTGGTCTAGGCTCTATTCTAGTGAAGAGCTTTCAGATTCGGCGGCGGTGTACGGTACGGTTGTCGGTCTTGCGCATTATTATTGATACTTAGCGAATCGGCATTTTCGTGTGTGCCGTCAGCCCCCGCGCTCGCGCCCACGCGACACGCGAGTCCGCCTACCGAGGTCCGCACGTGGACCGGTGGAGGTCGGGCATGAGGTCGGGTCGGGGTGGCTTTCGCGGCCGTTACGGTTGCTGGGTACGTTTTCGAATCCGAGACCCAGAGGCAGAGCGGACCGAACGGAGGACTGTGCGCGTCCGACCACCGCACTTTCCGACGACCTCTAACCGCGCACCGCACTCTGAGCCACGGATGCCAGAGATCTCTGCACTCTGGGCTGGTCTCGTGCCCTCCACGGTCCACGCTTGGCTAGGGGCTAGGGCGCAACTCTTTCACCACCCCACACGCCCCAGCCCCACCCCACCCGCCCGCCACCGGATGTTGTACGGGCCTCGTGCGCACAAAAGCTTTGTGCTCCACCCTCCGCCACACGCAATCACGTGCGAGGATCCGCACGAATGCCTTTGTGCATCAGCAACATGGCACATCTGCCCCGCCGACAGCGCCATGCGTATCCACGCTCACGCCATGGCCTCGTCCAAGTTCCCGGTTCCTCGCTCCCACGACCTGCCGAGTGCCTTCCCCTGCCACTTTCGGCTCGCCTCTCGACGCCTCGCGCGAAGAATGCCATGGCCGCCGGCGGCAGAGGCGCCTCGCCGAGCGCCTTCGAGAGCGTTGCCGTGGGCGCCGTTCAGGGCACGGCACCGGCCGCGCCGCCCTCCTCGGGCGCCTGTTCCTCAGCGATGACTGCCGCGTACCGCTCGGCGAGCTTACCCGTCTTGAGGTTTGTGCGCACCATCTCGCCAAACTTGGCGACCGTCTCGGCGTCGGGCAGCTTCTCGAGAGCACGCACGGCGCGCATGGCCGAGCGCACGAGCTCATTGTGACGCTCGATCTGCTGCTTGACAGCGTTCTCCTTGAGCGTCGCCGTGAGCGTCTTCAGCAACGGATCGACCATCGCCTCGAGCGTGGAGATGACCACCGGAGCTGCGGGAGCGAGCAGCGTGAGGTCAATGAGCATGCGGTGGCACAGGAGCTTGATGTCACCGTCGTCCTTGAGCCCAGTGACCAGGTGGGTGAGGAAGGCGGAGAACTCGAGACGGTCGGCGCACTTGGCGAGCAGCGTCTCCATCGTCTCAAAGGCAGCCTTGCGGATCTCGAGGCCGTCGTCCACCGTGTGCTTGAACGGCCCCAGGTCGACCTGGTGCACGAGCTCGGGCCTCATCACCGTTTCGATATAGAGCAACGGCAGCAGCTGCGGCAGCAGCTCCTTGATAGCGAGCGGCTTGTTGTGCGCGAGGCAGTTGAGTGTCAGCACGGCGCCGCGGCGCACACGCAGGTCCGTGTCCTTGAGGGTGAGCAGGAAGCCGAGCAGAGATGCCGGCAGCGGCGGTGGCAGCGGGCCCGTGCCCAGCTCGGTCACGGCGCACCGGATGCACCCAATCACTGTCGAGCGCGTGGCTGCCGAGGGCGAGGGCAGCAGCGCCTCGAGCTGTGGCACGACCACCGCCGGCGCCACCGCGCACAGACGTCCGAGGCACTCTGCCACGACGTTGCGAACGCCCTCCTCGTCGCGCTCGGCAAATGCGAGCAGCTTGGGAAGCAGCTGCGCCGCGAAGCCGGCAAGCGCGCCGCCGCCCGCGCCGAGCATCTCCTTGAAGGCGTGTAGCATGAGATAGTCGTGCTCGGACGCGTCCACTTGCGCGAGCAAGTGCGGCACGTACGCGCCCAGGTTGCCCGCGGCGATCGATCCGAGGGCGAACGAGGCGGCCGAGCGCGTGTCCTCGTCCTCGCTGGTGAAGGCATTGGTCACGGTCGCGAGCAGCGACGAGTGCGACGAGAGGTCGGTGCGCTTGCCAATCTCGCCCAGGCAAAACAGAGCGAACGCAGCGTTGGGCGCGCTGCCGCTGCTCAGTTGGCCGACGAAGCGGTCCACCATCGCGACCGACTTGGCGGGAGCGCCCTCGCAGCAGGCGGCGATGGCTTGCGAGACAGCCGCGAGCGAATGGCGCGGCACGTCCGAGGCCTTAGCCTTGGCGGGAAGCGCGAGCAGCTCAGCCGTGATCGTCTCTAGCGTGAGGCCCGACAGGTCATGCGCCACGAGCTCAGCGAAGAAGGCAAGGAGCGAGCGCAGCGCGACGCCCTGCAGCAAGGACGACTGGAGCAACAGCAGCACCTTGGGCAGCAGCACCTCCCTGAGGGGGCCCGCCATCTGCTTGGATCGCTGGGCCACGACCGTCCTGCCCAGGACGAGCGCTAAGTGCGCCACGTGCAGGTCTGCGTCCGTCACAAGCGCGGCGAGCTCCGACACGACCGCGGCCACGTCATCGTCCGTGAGGGTCTTCGCGTGGTGAAGCAGGAGCACGTTGAGCGTCGAGAGCGAGGCCTGCCGGAGCGGCCGGTTGGACTTGCGTAGGAAGGTACACAGCTCGGCAACGGTGGACTGAAGCAGCGTCTGGCCAGAGTGAAGCGCCGTGGTGAGCTTCACATCGAGCTTGGCGACGGCAATGGCGGCGAAGGTCTTGACGGCGGTGATACGCGTGATCTCGTTGTGCATGCGCTCGAGCAAGATGGGCAGGATCGTAGGCAGCTGCACCGCTGGGTGGTCGGCCAGCCGCGTGACAATCGCGCCCATGCACACGATCGCACACTCCTTCACCTCCTGGTCCTGGTCCTGCGCTTGCAAGCGCTTCTCGACGACAGCGTACAGCTTGTTCACGTGCGCGTCGTACGCGAACGACTTGTCGGGCGGGTTCGGGCGCAGGATGCAAACGAGCTCCGTACACACGCGCAGCGCCTCGGCCACCGTCTTGTAGTAGCGGTCGTCGGCGAGCGCGAGCACAGAAGGGAGGACGGTGGCCACGTGAGGCTGGAACGTAGACGGCTTGTGCGTGGCGAGGCACAGGCGCAGGAAGGTGAGAGCCTCGATGCGCAGCGTGTTCGATGAGACGTCGGCGAGCGCCTTCGCAATGCCCGGCACGACACTCGCCGCGTGCGCCTCGAGGCAGCCGGGCAGCGTCGACGCGAGCTGGCGCACGCAATGGAATGCCGCGACGCGCGTCTTCTGCGACTTCTCCTTGAGCTGGCGCACAGCAGCCTTGACGACGCGGGGCACCTCCGCGAGCAGCAGCGCCGCCGCCGTCGCGCCCGCGTCATCCACCGCCATCGCGTCCACCCCCATCTCGCCCTCGGGCGAGCGCGTCACGGCCACCTGCATCATCAGATCGTTGAACGTAGCGAACACATCCATCTTGACATTCTCCTCGCGCTCGGCGAAGCGTCCAATGAGCGCGGGCGCGTACTTGGGAAGCAGCTCCTCGAGCCGGTCGGGGCGCGAGAGGACGAGCGACGAGAGCAGCTTGGCCGCCGCGCGCCGCACTGGGGGAGGGGCGGGCGAGGGGGGAGGGGGGATGGACAGTCGGGAGGATAGCCGAGGATAGCCGAGGAATGGCGAGGGCGGGCGATCCCGGCTTAGGTGCTAGCTACCCCCTTTTCCATAGGGGCGGATGCGCACCCTTCCACGAGACATCATCATCGTCCGAGTAGTTCCCGGCGTCCTCGTCCTCCTCATCCTCCATGTCGTCGGCCTCCTCCATCTCCTCGTCGCCGTCGGCCGCATAGTTGGGGTCGTACGACAGGTAGGCAAGCGCCGCCTCGCCCACCCTGTCGTGAAAGGCGCCCACCTCCTTGGGGCAGCGCGCCACGAAAGCCTGGCACGCGACGAGGCACAGGACGGGAATGAGCGCATGGGGCACGGGGGCACCGAACCGGAGCTCGCCACTAGGTGATGGCGCAGCGGGTGGGTCTGTCGAGCAGGCCAGTGAGCTACTACGCTCGCTCGCACGCTTGCGCCGGAGGACGCACCTCGAGCGCCTGGAGGCACGATTCGATCATCTCGGCGTCGTCGGTCGAGTAAGCGGGCATGCACTGGTCCAGCACCAGAGGCACGACCTTGCCGAGCTGCTTGCCCAGCCGGTAGCCACCGGACCGAGAGATGGCCGCCAGTGTCGAGATGTACGTGCGACGCAGCTCAGGCTTCAGACCGACGGTGCCCACCTGCGTGAAGATGTTGCCAACGAGCTGCCCCTCGAGCATGCGGTCGGGCAGCGAGGCTGAGAGCGATGCGATGCACGAGATCGCCCGCTTGCGCGCCGCCGCGCGCGTCGACGTGAGCTCGCCGAAGAGCGCGGCGAGGCACTCCTTCGACTCAGCCTCGGCCAGGCACGAAGCGAAGCGGCGGAGCAGGTCGCTGAGCACCTCGAGGCACTCGAGTTTTACCTCGAGCTTGTCGCTCTGCACGCCCTCGAGCAGCCCGGGTGTGACTCGACGGATGGCCGTGCCCGCCATCGACGAGGGCATCTCGACCACCATCGTCTTGAGGCCGATGGCACAGATGTCGCGTTGCTCCTCCGAGCCGGTGAGCACGCTCTTGCACAAGCTCATCATCATCTCATCGACGTATTCCTCGTGCACCTTACGCACGAGCGGCGTGAGGCACTTGACGGCGAGCGACTGCACATCGGAGGACTGGTCGTTGATCAGGGCAAGCAGGCTCTTGCACATGCGGCGCTCACCGTCCGAGTCGGGCTTGAACGAGTCCTTGGAGAGCTCTGCGAACAGGTCGGAGGTGGCCATGTACCGGAAGTCCTTGTCGCGATTCTCCGTCTTCTCCAGGAGCGAGCTGAGAGCGAAGGAAGACGACATCGTGTTCTGTCGCCGATGTCGCCGCGAGAAAAAGTTTGCGTGAGCGAGCGAGCACGCAAACGCGTGACACGTTGGCAAAGCGCAAGGCTACAAAGTAGGGGGGTGTCTGTGGTGTCTGTGTTTTCACACCTCAAGTCGTGAGGACTGAATTTCACACCTCAAGACAAATGTTGGCCCTTTTGATCGCCAGCGCAGCGTGCCCCCCGCCCGATTGCGACCGCCCCGATTATGGTTCCTGCGGCGTTGCGTGCTGCAAGCTCTTGGTCCACTTTCCGAACCTTTCGTCGGTCGCACTCATGCAGAAGCTGAACACCTCCCTCGCCATGGGAGGTCCGGACGCACACTTCACACTAAAGCCGACGGCCGAGTCGCCCTACGGTTTCGGCGATCTGCGCCCATACCACCCCGATGCCGCCTCTTTCATTGGTCAGGCGTGGCACCTCACGGAAAAGGCGACGTACAATGACACGCTCAACTTCCTCATCCTGAAAGACTCCCCAAATGCAACGATGCGCGCGTTCTCGATCAGTCAAATCGGAGGCGCGTACGGCGACGACGGCCAAAATTACAAGAATATTGCGGTGCTTCTCAAGAGCCTCAACGAATCGTACACGGAGCTGGAGCACCAGGGCTGCGATCCGGCGCCCAAAGCCCACCAGATGTGATCTTCTTACAGTAACTCATACTCTAACGTACAGCAGAATGATCAGTATGATCAGCAGTTCACGGCGCATTCACGTTCAGCTATCGTAATTTTTTACAATTTTATACCACTCTCACCGACCCAAGCGATGCGGTCGTGATGTGCGCTGCACTCGCAGCGCGCGTGGCGATCGCCGATCGCGCACGCACACACAGCCACTCGCACGGGCGGTGGCAGCGACCAGCGTGCTGGCAAGAGCCCTTTCGCACAGACGCACACGCGGCACACCACCACACCGCGGCACCCTCTCGGCTTCTTTGAGATGCGCGCCTTGCAAGCGCCTCAGCCCACACCTAGCACGCCGTCTCTACGCCCTGCTTCGCGCACGCCGCGGTCTAAAGCAACATGGGCTCTTCCCCCCTCGCGCCCGCCGCCTTCTGCTTTTCCTTCTCGAGCCTCTTCTCGTTTTCCCTCCTGGCCTTCTCTGCAGCGAGCTTCAACTCGTCGCGAAGGTCTTTGGCGCTCATCTCGTGCAACGCCATGCCGGAGGCACGCGCCATGGACACGCGCGCCGCATCCGCGAGCAGCTTACCATCAGCCTTTTGGGCCTCGTTGGGTATCAGCGCCGGCAGGAAATCGACCTCGATGACCAAAGACGGGTTTGCGAAGAGTGAGAGTAGATGCTCTGGTAATGTTGAGAGGAAGGCATGCATGTTGAAGTGCCTGTACTTGTACTGCAGCACGACCGGCTGGACGCTCGAGCCGCCCTCGAAGGCGCCCGGGAAGAAGCCGAGGATCGTGCGCCCGTTGTGTGTGATGCCCTCGGGGAAGAGAGCGATCGGTGCGTCGTCCACACCTGGCTGAAACGTGCGCTTGTGCTCCAGAATCTTCTCGCGCACGGCCGCGGTGGCCGAAGGCGCCTTGGGCGCGTCGGAAGCGGCCGTGGTCGCGCGGGTGGCTTTCGCTCCCTCCGCGGTGCCGATGGTGCTCGCGCTCGGTACTGGCACCTCAAGCGCACACGCAACCCGGAGCAGTGTCTTGACGACGGGAATCTTCGTGTACGCCTCCATGATGATAGGCCGTGGGAAGCCGAGCACCATCCACAGGTAGGCATCGGTCATGCCCACATGCGGCGCACACACGATCACGGGGCACGTCGGATCCCACTCGCCACGCACAGTCAGGTTGCCCCACCAGCAGCCAAAGGTGGCGAGGCACCCGCGTCCGATGATGCCGACGGCCGCCTTTGAGAAGCTCCGCCGCCAGCCGCGGACCGGCTGGCCTTTAGGCAAGCCCAACAGGGCCAAGTTGCACGGCACGAGCAGCGCGAGCATCAGCAGGAAAAAGGAGACCGCCCGTAGCATCCAGAGCACGACGAGGAGCGGCGATAAGAGTGGCACAAAGATGTAGAAGCAAATGCGCTGGCAGAGCGTTAGGCGTTCCTCAGCTTTGGCATACGGGTGCGGTTCACGCGTCGTGCGCACAGTGGACATCAGCAGCGTGTCGTCGCGCGGCGGCGCGCATGTGAAGAGGACTCCCCGCATTCGGGGAAAGCGGGTGAGAGTTATCGGCCGCCCAGCCCCTTGGTGCAAAGTTGTATAAGCCCACTGATAGGGTTTCGTCGCGCCTTCGCGCGCCGCTCTGCTGCTGTGTCACGCGCGGGGACACAGCGGTCGTGGTACGGTACGTACTAGATAGGGGGGATC
>PJAB01000768.1:0-20994 GCA_002887195.1 Chrysochromulina parva | reverse complement strand
TTACCGGTACCGGTAAAAAGACACAGGGTACCGGTAAAAAGACACCGGGGGTGCCGGGACACACACGGGACACACGGACACACGGATCACACAGACGAACCTCACATCAATACCGGTAAAAAGACACATCAATACCGGTACAGTACTGTATAAAAAATCTCCCGTGGCCAAAACTTTTGGCGTCGGGCCATTGCCAATTTTGGACGGGTTAGAACTAATAGACACAGGCTGTCACAAGCACAGGTCCATTCTGTGCCCCAATTGGGCAAGTTCCACATGGCGGCAAGGGCAGCGGCGGCAAGTAAAGGGCAGCGGCGGCAAGGCAAGGCGGCAAGGGCGGCGAAGGCAAGCGTCCTTTGGGGAAGGCCGGAGGGTTCCGGAGGGCATCCAAGCTCCACGGAGTGCTCGCGCGCCCATTGCGCGCGCCGCGACGGGCTCCGACCGCGCGGTTGCTGTGCCGGCTGTGGCCTTCTTTTGAATCGGCCGCCGCGCGCGAATGGTGATTTCACATAGTATCACAAACACGTGTCCCGCCCCCCCGGGGGTTTTGACCGGCAAGTTCCACTCGGAGTTCTTACGATACCGCCAATGATACCGCTAAAAATAGTTTGGTGGAGGTTCGTGTGGGAACCTCGACGAGTTCCTCGACGCCTCTCTCTCGCGGCCTGTGCTCGCCGCGTAGGGTCCAGATTTAGAGAGAGCGTTCGCCTAAGCCTTGCCCAGGCGAGCGCAGCGATGGCGCACGTCGAGTTCGCCTCTTCCGAGCCCAAGCTTCTGCCCGAGCTTCCCGACGCTCTCCTGTTGCTAGTTCTCTCCTTCCTCCCCGCCAAGGAGATCCCGACCGCGGTTGCAACCGTGTGGGGTGCAGAGTGCACTCGGCGTGGGTGTGGGGTGTGCTGGGGTGCGGAGTGCACTCGGCACTGCTCCGCAGCAGTTACGCTGCGCCTGGAGCGCATTTCCGAGCCCTTGCTCGCCGCACTCGGTTGCCGGCGCGACACATTGAGCTCGGACTTTTGGGATTCGGAACTGCTCTTCAAGACCGCGATGTACGTCGACCGCATGTGTGAGCGCCAGCGCGCGAGCGTGGCGGCCGGCGCCGCGCATAGCGTCTGCCTGCGGCCTGGTGATGGGCGCGCCTACAGCTGGGGCGGCCAGGAATCGAGTTCTCACCTGCTCCCGCGCAACCTGTACACGCTCCACCACCTGGGATTAGGTCACGAGGTGGGGGCGTGCGTGCGCGCGCCTGCGAAGATGGTGGGACTGGATGGCTCAGATCTGCGTCTCATGGAAGTGGCCGCCGGGCGCGAGCACACGCTGCTCCTGACCGCCGACGGCGTCGTGCACTCGTGCGGCGAGAATACGTGGGCGCAGCTCGGCCAGGGGAGCGGCCACTCGTCCTTCGACAGCCGCGCACCGTGCGCGGTGCTCTCACCCGTGGCGCAGCTCGCCGACCAGTACATTGTGCAGGTGGCCGCCGGAGGGAACCAGTCCCTCGTACTGGCCGCGACCGGCGAGCTCTGGGCCTTTGGTGCCTCGCGCCATCCGACCTCACTCAACGAGATGCGGATGCGTCGAGTGGACGCGGCGGGGAACGCCTTCGTCGACCCGAGCGGCGAGCGTATCCGCATCGTGCACGTGAGTGCAGGAGAATCCCATGCGGTTGCTGTGGGCGAGGACGGGAGCGTCTTCGCGTGGGGGCGCAACCAATTCTTCCAGTGCGGGCTGCAACTGCTGCCCGGCCCGAACGCGCCGCACTACATGAGCCTCGATTGGGTTGGTTCCCCACAGCGCATCGGGCTGCCGGCGCGCGTACACATACGGCATGTAAGCGCGGGGCGCCACCACACTCTGTTTGTGTGCGCCGCCGGCGCGCTGTACACGTGCGGGCGAGGCGAGAGCGGCCGGCTCGGCCACGGCGATACTAGCGATCGCAAGGCTCCGGCCAAGGTCGAGGCGCTCGCAGCGACGCGTGTCGTTCGAGCGGCGGCCGGTGGTGACCACTCTGTGGTGCTTGCCGGTTGTGGCGCGCTATGGAGCTTTGGTGGTGGCCAGGCAGGGCAGCTTGGTCTGGGCCGGCGCGAGGACCACCACGAGCCCACCCACGTGGCTGCTCTGGCACATGAGTGCGTGCTCGATGCAGCCGCAGGTGAGCAGTTCACACTGGTGGTCACCGAGAGTGGCGCGCTGTTCGGATTCGGTTGGAACGCCCAGGGCCAACTCGGGCTAGGCACGGGTCAGGCGGCCTCGCGTCTGCCCGAGCGAGTGGACCTGCCGCCCGCCGCCGCGGCCGCCATTGGCTGCTGGGAGATGCGCCCACAGTGGAATGTGCACTTCTCCTTTTCGGTCGCCTTCCGTCGGCCAAGCAGCGAGCAGGCCGCCTGGCCGGTGCCCGAGGAGTTCGAGCCCGATTGAGGACAAGGCGGTCGCGTCGCCTTGGGGGAGGCTGCTCCCGCGTACCGTGCAGCACACAGCTGTGTTTGCTGCGCTATCGTCATGGCTGAAATTCCGTGTTAAACCTCACTAGCCGGTCTTAAAACTTTTTCTCCTTCCTTTCCTCTACTTTCTTCAGAATTGTCCATCCAAACCCAAATCTGATACTTCCGTTCCATTGTTCGGGGGATCCGCGCGATGGGTCAGGTTGTGTGTCCCCAGCGGGAGAGCCCCGCCCGTGCGCCCAGGCTGCAGCGAGGACGGCCGGGCCACGACCTCTCCGCTCACGGCCAAGCCTATCGGGTCTTCAGACCACTCTCCTATCACATCTTTGGACCGCTCTCGTGCTCACATCGCCCGGTACGAGGGAGGTTCATCGACGTCCGCCGCACCAACGGCAGCCCAATCATGCTGCTGCGCGGCGGGCCAAGTGGTCGCTAGAAGCTCGCTACGCTGTGCATTGCGGAGGGAGTGCTTTAAACTGAGGGGCGCGAGCCACACGAGCAGGAAGCCCATCGCCCCCACGAAGATCAGGAAGCACAGGAAGAGCACGAACCCGCTGGGCGCTGACTCGCCCGCGTTGTTCGCGCTGCGGGCGGCGTGCCATGCCGCGACCGAGGCCGCGGCCGCGGCGGCACTCGCGAGGCTGATCGCCGGGTTGGGCACGGGGCACGCCCAGGGGCTCTTGATACGCACGCTCAGATCGGCAAGAGGATGGTCTGACAGGCTGATTGGAAGCACCGGCCCTGAGGGTAGCGGCGCCGACGGATCACACTCAAAGTCGATTGTGAATGCGGGCGGCCGCTGGGCTCCCCATTCATCCGTCGCCGGCGGGATCGTCACGTTGGTCGTGAATGCGAGATCTCCGGTGGAGATGCCCATATCGTAGTGCGAGACGCGCACTCCCACACGCCCCTCAGCATGGTCCAAAAGCTGCCAGTGCGACCCAACGCCACCGACCGCGCCCCATCCAAGCTTTCGACACGGTGAGGTGCACAGCTCCGGACCGCAGCGCTGGCCCGGTGGTTCTGGTGTGGCACCCCAAAAGTCAACAGCTGACGGCGTCGTGACCGGGACCGATGCACCCTGAGGATTGCACATGGCAAGCGGTGGCCTGCAAACATTGAGCACCACTCTGCCACGGTCGGTGGCCACCTCGTAATCACGCGTTGGTTGCGAGAGGTTGGTCAGATTGAAGCGCCACTCACGGCCGAGGGAGTCGACCATGACCATGGCACACGGGTGCGAGGGCGTTATCAAAGCGCTGCATGGGGCGGATGTCAACCACAGGAGCCAGGAGTAGCTTCGCATCGAATGCTTTCCGAGTGTGAACGTGAATACCGTAGTGCTCAACGTTCTGAGCTCGGTTCAGACAACCGCGGTATAAGGGGCCTGGTCCAAACCTGTTGCTGTCAAACTTCTTCAAACACTTCGCACGCGACGCCCAGACCATCCTCAACGCCGCCAGCGCGCGCATGCTCCGCGTCTCATATGGGGTCATGTAAGGTGTGTGTATTCTGAGCGGGCAGTAACAGTGCCGTAGCACGGTTGTCGCGTCTGTCGTGTTAACGTTCACACTCGTGCGCGAAGGAGATGCCCGAGGAGCATCTTCGCCGCGGCCGCGGAGCTCCTCGGCGGCGCATGCAGCAGCCAGCATCTGCCTCCAAAGGCGGTGGGGCGTGTTCGTGCGCGCAAGCTGTCCATCCAGCCCTCGACGTCAATGAGGAAGCGGTATCCTCCTCTTCCTCCTCTTGCTCTGCTCTGGTCGCTTGCGCGAAGGGAGCGCTCACTGCCTTGGGTCTCACGCTTCGGCGCTGGCCGAACCGAGCGATGGCCGGACTCTTTGACGAGAGCGTGGTGCCCTCGCTCTCCATGCAGACGACGGGCGGCGGCGCCGACGAGCCATTCAGCCTCGAGGCACTCGGCACGCTCTCACTGCCTGTGCAACAGCTGGCCTCGGGTGAGCGATGGCTCATTCACTGCGCGTCGCAAGGTGGTTCCTTCTTCCTCTGGCTGGACGACCACCTCGTGTGCGAGGGCGGCAACATGCAGCCCAAATGGAATCCGTTCCGGCTCGAGGCGGTGCTGCCCTTTGCCCACAGCCCACGCCAAACGCGCTTCTTCCTGCGCGCCACGTTTGTGCAGCAGCCAGCACGCCACCCGATGGACGGCCGTGAGCTGCACCAAGCCGCCGGCAAGCGCCGGCTCGAGGCGAGCGGGCGGGCAGGCTTCTCCCTGAGCTGGCAACGAACCAGCACGGCGCCCGTGTACTCGTGGGGCAAGAACCGCTGGGAAGCATCAAGGGGGGCACCTGCGATGGTGCCGGTGCCACGCTCGGCGCTCTCGACGTACGTGCCCGCCGCGCAGCACGCGCGTCTCACGATGCAGCGCGAGCTCATCCATGGGTACTGGGGCACATGGAACGAGCGCTCCGTCACCACGCACGTCATGCTGCCTTTTGGGGTCGAGCTGCGTTTCGGACTATGTGTACTCACCGGCCGTGGCAGCGGCGTCGGTCGGGAGCTCTCCCAAGGTACGATCTCCGGCCGGGAGCTCTCCCAAGGTACGATCTCCGGCCGGGAGCTCTCCCAAGGTACAAGTGCGGGCGGCGGCACGAGCCCATGCGAGCTAGAGGGTACCAAGGCGATGATCGACGATGGGCGCGTGCGGTTGGGGGCGCACGGGTATCGGCACGAGTACACGCAACTCTTCTTCACCTCGGCGGGAGTTAACGTGTCCATTGAGACGATGCAGAAGAGCCGCTGGGGGCCTTTGCTAGTGCATGCGCGGCTGGTGGGCGGTCAGGCGCGCGCCCCCAACGTGGCCTTCGTGGTGAGCGTGGGGGCGACGGGCAGCGACGGTGGCGGCCATCAGCTGCCGGGTCGCGTCATCGAGAGTCGTGACGGCCAAGGCCGTGAGAGCATCACCGTCAACACCGATGGGCTGTGGAAACGTAACGGCAAGAGCCCGAAAGAGAAGATGGGTGGACTGACCGTGCGCGGCGCGGCGGGGAGCAAGTCTATCAAGATCGCCTCGCTCGGTAAGATGCCCCATCTCGCCTTCGCGCTCGGCCCGGGCTCCAACGGCCAAGCTAACGAAGGCGTCGGGCTGCTAGCGTCCCGAGCGGCGCGTGGCTCGCGCACGGTCCGCGAGATTGCCCGCTCCATGAGCGAGGTGCGCGCCGACGTGGAGCGGCACCTCGAAGCATTCGGAACGCACGCGGAGGTCAAGCAGCTGACACAAGCGGCGCTCATGTGGAATCAACTCTCGCGCTCCATGCTGCCTGGGCCGCAGACGCAGTGCGCACGCGGATGGGGACGGCCGTGGGTAGCCTTCATGTGGGACGACGTCTTCGCCTCGATGCAGCTCGCCCTCGACCAGCGTGCGCTCGCGTACTCGCAGCTGACGACGCTGCTCAAGGGAAAGCTCTCGGAAGGATTCGTGCCCAACATGTGGATGCCCAACTGGATCTCTTTTGACCGTTCAGGTCCACCGCTCGGCGCCTTGGCGTTGCGCATACTGCACACCCGTTACAACGATGATTGGCTCGTCGAGCTGCTCTTCGAGGACGTGGCCGCGTGGCTCGACTGGTTCTGGCGCAAACGCCGGCTGCAGCCGCTCGGCCTCATCGCCCTCGGCAGTGACCCCGGTGCGATGGGCTCCAAGTACAACAAGCCCAGCCTCAAGATGGCCAAGCTCGAGTCCGGGATGGATAACTCGCCCATGTATGACGAGGCCTCCTTTGACAACACGAGCACGCTGCTCATGCGCCTGTACGATGTCGGCATGTCCTCACTCGTGGTCGCCGAGCTTCGTCACCTTTCTGCGCTCGCCGAAGCGTCGCTCGCCCACCACGACGCCTTCCCCGACGAGCACGCGCGGCGCGCTCGGCAAGAGCAAGGCAGGCAGCTCGAATCGCGCGCGCACGAGCTCGGCCAGCTCATCCAAGCCCATCTGTGGAATGAGGAGCTCGGCGCCTTTACGAACCGCCATCAGGATGAAGGCGGCCGGCTGAGCACGCGCGTCTCGCCGACAAGTTTCTACCCTCTCCTCGCTGGCCTCGCCACCGATGCGCAGGCGGAACGCATGGTCACCGAATGGCTCCTAAACCCTCGCCGCTTCTGTATCCATGTGGAGGGTGTCTCACGCGCTGAGCGCTCAACGCAATGCCACTGGGGCCTACCGTCGATCACCTTTGAGGACGCAGCCTTCAAGGAGCAGGATTACTGGCGAGGTCTTGTGTGGTCGCCGACCTCCCTCCTCGTCTACGCGGGTCTGCTTCAGTATGACCATGTGCCCATCGTGCGCCGTGGCCGTAAGGCTTTGGTGGCGCAGATGCGCTCGATGGTGCTGGACATGTGGCGCCGGCACGGGCACGTGTGCGAGAACTACTCGCCGAGCGCGCGCGCGCTCAATTGCACGGGCGACCGCTTCCACCAGTGGGGCGCCCTTGCATCGTATCTTTCCCTACTCGAGGCAGGCTATGTACGCCTCCCACAACTTTCACAGATGATCCCCCTTCGGGTGGCGCAGCCGGCGGCGTCGGCGAGTGCGGACCGTGCGGCAAGCGAGGCGGCGAAGGCGGAGGCGAAGGCGGAGGTGAAGTCAGCGCCAAAGGCGGAGGTGGAGGCGACAAGGGAGGTGAAGGCCAAGACTACACCCAGTGCATCGTCGGCCAGTGCCGCTCCCTCGACCAGCCAGGCTGACAGGGGCCTTTGGCGCGATTGGCGCCGGCACGGCTCTGGGTGGTACGCATGGGCCCCTTTCGCGCGGGACAGTCTTCCAAGTCCATGGACCAAAGCACCAGCTCCCGAGAAGGCCTCTGCCCACATGTGGCGCGATTGGCACTGGTACGGCTCCGGCTGGTACGAATGGTCCCCTTTTGCTCGTCAGAATCTTCCAACTTCATGGACTAGCGTTCCTCCAGCCCCCAAGACGGCCTCTGCCGCCCCGCGGCCTGCCTCCACTGCCGAGCGTGCTGGCTACGCACAGGCGTTGGAAGCAGAAAAGGCCGAGCGAACTGGCGTGCGCATCGAGTCGTGGCTCAACTTCATCTTGCGACATTTAATGGGCGCAATCGGTTCAGAGGGCATCGAGGAGCTCGACCTGGACCGCCTGGACTCTTGAGGTGTCGAGGCGTGTATCTGCATGCGGCAGCCAACGGGAGCCGCACGTACGGCCGGACGGGACTCAAGTGTCAGAACGGGTGGCATGCCTTGTGCGGCATGGCCCCGACGCTATGGTCATCGATTCGACACGTGGACCAACACGGAAATATTGCGCGCAGAGACAGGCTCTGGGTTTCCGGTTTTGTGCGTCGTGTCGGCGGGTCGGTATGCGCTATTCACAAAATTCGATCGAGTACACTGTACACGAGACGCGTAATCGGTCTAATCGGTATTCGTGTGGTGTTTAGGGCGGGCGCCGCGCCCGCGGGCGCGCGAGGATCCGAGAGCGAGACTGCGGAGACGAGACCGCCAACAAGCCCGAAGCCGGAGGCGTTGCGGCTCCGGTCGACGTCGTCGTTCTGGACCCGGCACTCTCTGGTCCCGCACCCGCCACGCCAGGAGCTCCCAGTGATCCCGGAGCCGCACCCCCAGCCACATGACCCCGCCCAGCATACCCTCCGGTGAACGCGGTGAAGGTCGGGTCGTGTTAATCGGTACGACTCACGGATAATATTTTATACTCTAAAAATTTAATGCCTCCTGGTTATCTCATTCAAGACGCTCCACCAACGGTTCCATCACGCGTTGGAGCGATGAGCTGCCCTCCTTCACCATGGTGAGCCAACCAAACGGCTCGCTCGCGCCCTCTAGCTGCACTTGCGCGCGCTCTTGCCCATCGGGCATCACGACAATCTCAATGACCTGTACGCGAGTGTCCGGCTCGAGCTGACCGACTTGCTCAGACGTGAAGCTGAACTCGTTGCCCGCGCGGCAGATGAGTGGCTTGTTGGTCGCAATAATGGCAATGTCGCCCACGTTCGGTGCGTTGAGCGGTCGATTCGGGTCGATCGCCGATACAGCTTTAGCCTTCTCCCGATGCATCGGTGCTGGCCGGGGCTTTTCTCTCATCGTCCTGCCACGTGCCCTGGCTTGCAACTTCGTCGCAGCCGAATCAAAGTCGTTGAGCTCGTAGCGTTTGGACGCGGCAACGCCCTGGTTGCGCTCTTCGATGTGTGCCCTGCCCTGAGCGACGATCACGCCCCACCGGGACGCAATCGTAATCGCATGTTCGCCCAGCCATGCCGGCGCCGGCACCTGGTCGTCCTCAACGACGAATTTGACGAGCCACTCTTGCGGGGTACCTTCAGCGTGCGCCACCGCCACGGCCACTCCCGTGACTGGCGTGCTCTCACCATCCGAGGAGTGGATGAGCACGTGCACGGGCTCTGGCACGGCGGTACCGCGATCGTCGCCGAAGCCAGCCGTCTCCGCCAGCGCTGCTGGAATGCATACTCCGCAGACAATGCCAACCTGCATCTTTTGCGGCACGCTGCGAATCGCTGTCGCTGCTGGAGAGTCGTCACGGTGGAGCATCTCCTCAATCACCTGGCACCCGACGATCGCCAGCGAACGTCCAACCAGCTCTTCCGCAATCCCCGAGACCTTGATCTGCTCCGCCTCACGCAGCTGCCGCAGCGCAAGTCCTCGAGCGATGTCAGTCTGACGCGTAAGCTTCTCCTTCTGCACCTCCAACGCCTTCTTGCTCGAGCCGCCAACCAAAGACTGCAAGACGTCAATCTCCTTCTCGAGCTCAGCGACGCGCTCCTCGGCGGCCGCAGCGTGCTGCTGCTCCCTCTCTGCCATCTCGATGGCCTCCTTCACTTGGTTGGCCATCGCCTCCAGGTTGTCGGCACTCATGATGGAGCCCGCATCGGCCATGGTCGTGTTCATGCTGCTCGCGGGTTTGCTCAGCTGTAGAAGGGCGGCATCCTCGTCGTCATCGCCAGGCGGGATGTACGCCGCCGAGGCACCGAGCTTCCTAGCTTGTTCGGCGGCCTTGAGCCGCTTTGCTCTCGCTACCTCGGCCTCCGCCTTCTCGGCCGCACGCTCCATGGCGACGGCATGCAGGGCGGCCGCCTTGGCCTCCTCTGCCGCCTTCATGAGCGCAAGCTTCTCCGCCTCGGCTGAGTTACGTACGGCGTCGAGCGCCGCCTGCTGCAACGACATGGCGTATTCCATCGACTTAATCCTCTCATCGGCATCCGCAATTTTCTTCTTAGCATTCTCCACCATCGCCTTGCTCTCGTCGCGCATCAGCTCCATCTCGGCGCGTGCCTTTGCATGCTCTGCCCGCTGTGCCTCCGCCGCCTTCCACGTCAGGCGCGCTTCCTCCTTCTCCTTCTCCGCCACCTTGAGCGCCTGAGTCGCAAGCGCGGTCACCCTGTCAGCCTCCTGCGAGCGCAGCTTGACCACCTCCGCTCGCACTGCCTCGGCCTTGGCAGCCGTCTGCCTGGCCGTCTCCGCCTTGTCCTTCTCAGCCTGAATGGCCGCGTTCTTCTCGGCGAGATCCTTGGACTTTTGCTCGCGCAACTGCTTCTCCTTGTCCTTCTTCTCACTCTCGACCTGACGGATGAGGTCCTTTACTCTAGATTGCTCGAGCTCGAGCTCCTGCTGCAGCTTCTCGGCGCGAACCGTAACCGCGTGCGTCGCCTCCTTTTCGATGTTGAGCTTGCGCTCCGCAGCAGCATTCAGATTCTCAGCCTGCCTCAGCATCGCCTCGTTATGTCGCTCATTTAGCTGCTTCACCTCAATGGCAAAGCGTGCCTCGGCTTCGAGACGGGTCTTCTCGCGCATCGCCTGCATATCGAGGCCGTGTTGGGTAGCTATCTGTACAGCACGGGCCGCAGCAGCGATCTTTTCGGCCTCGGCGGTTTGATGCATCTTGTTGTGGGCCTGCAACTTGGCTTGCTGCTGCTGGCGGAGCTTCGAGAGACCCAGCGCCGTTTCGGCGACCGCATCGCGATGGGCCCTCTTCTCCTCACGCCGCAGTCTTTCCTCAAGCTCAACTTCGCGATCATGGATCGCTTGCCGCTCCTTCTCCAGCCGCTCATCATAATCGCGGCGAAGCTGCAGGAGTGTGACTGAGTCGGCAACCTTCATCGGTCCACCGGATTTGGACGGCGATCCTGGGTTCGGCGTCGTAGTCAACAGGAACATGTGATCACTCTTGCCCTTCTTGCCGCGGGCCGTGTTGCTTCCCGAGCGGGCACTCTTGTCGCCTCTTGCCGTCGAGTTGCCCATACCGCCGCCTGGGTTGACCGCTCTTTGCATGAGACGCACGGCTTCGGGTCGCGACATCTTTGTCGCAGGCGGCGAGCTGGACAAATGAAAGGGTGAGTCACCCATGCGGCGCTCGGTCTCTCACAGACTGAAGCGGATGGCGAAGCGACTCACGACCGGGTCTGCCTTGCCGCGAAGCAGTCCACGCAAAGGTCCTCACACGCGGCCAATTCTGATCGAAAAAAACGAAGCGCGTCGCGTGCTTATTCGGGAGGACAGCAAGATTCCCCCCTCGCACACAGGATAGGGGGGAATCGACCCTGTCGATACATTCGCTCGGCTTGCCTACAACTCCGGGTCAGGAGGCGCGGGCAGGAGGCGTGCGGACGAGGCGCTGTCCTGGCGCACAGCATGGAGTCTACGCGAGCATCCGATGGCGCCCACGAACGACAGGACGGCGGAGTTCTTTGCCATCGCGGATGCGCGCTGCAAGCAGCGCGGCCGAGCGCCGGCGACCCGTCAGCGGGCGGCCAAAACGCCGTTTGGCGAGACGGCGCAGCGCCTTGGCCGGGCGCTGCACGCGACCGAGGCCCGCACCAGCCGGCTGCAAAAGCTCGCGTGTAAGAGCTCGCTCTTCGACGACCCAGCAGCCGAGATCAATGAGATCAATCTTGCCGTGCGCCGTGAGCTCTCGGGCGCCGCCACCGGCCTCGATGCACTCGGCTCTGCCAAGCGGCCGGGTTCAAACCAATTCGCCGCCCACGCCGATGCGCTTCTCGCCTGGCTGCGCGCGCGGATGGCGGCGGTTACGAGCGATTTCCAGGCGGCGCTCAAGCAGCGCGAGGCGACGATCAGCGCTAAGGAGAGCCGCGCGGCGCAGCTTGGCGTGGCGAGCGTGGCCTCGCCGTTTGCGACGCCGTTTGCAGCGCCTGCAGCGCCGAAGGCGTTCGGCAGCAGCTGTGGCGGGGCGTGCGGCAGCAGCAGCAGCAGCGGCGGCGGCGGTCCGAGCGGCGGGCGCCTCGCCAAGCCGCAGCTCCTCCCGGTGGGCGGCGTGCGTCGGCGGCCCACCGCCGGCGCGGGCGCGGCGGCGGTGGCGGTGGCCAGCGAGCGAGCATATCACGACCTCGAGGGATTCGGTGGCTCCGGGGGCGGGGGCGGCGGCGCGTACGGCGCAGAGCCGAGCACGTCCGAGCAGCTGCAGGCGCAGCAGTTCTGGACGCCGCGCTCGCAGAAGCATCGGCAACAGGAGGTCACCCAGATGCAGTCGACGCTTGCGGAATTGGGCTCCATGTTCCAGCGATTTGGGGCCATCGTCTCGGAGCAAGGGGCGCTCGTCGACCGGATCGACCAGAACACGGACATCTCGCTCGACAACGTCGAGGATGCGCACAAGCAGATCATGAAGTACCAGCGCACCATCACGGGCAACCGCGGGCTCATGCTCAAAATCTTTGGCGTGCTCTTCTTCTTCATCGTGATCTTCGGCACGATGCGCAGGTGAGAGTGAGAAAGTTCAGTCTGTAAATGGGAACGGCACCTAAAACCCTGAAGTGAAACCGTCTTTCGAGCCGAAACTTGCTCCGCTACGTTTCAAGAGGGCTCCCGTGCCGGGCGACGCCGCGCGCGCAGCGGCCGCCAAGGACAAAGCGTGAAAGGAATGACTGTGGCCAGGCTCCTTCCGGCCAAATCGGCACCGTCACTGCCCACGCACGTGCACCGGAACCGGCTCACGCCGCGCTCCGCCGAGGCATGCCGTCGCACGGGCATCGAGCCCTCCGAGCTTCTGCCGCTGCCGCAGTCAGCATTCCAGGAGCCCGGCCAATCGCCGCTCATCGCGAAGCAGCGATGGGAGCGATACGAGGAGCTGCGCCTCGAAGCGTACCAGGCGGTGCGCGCCGAGCGCGAGAAGGTCATTGCTGACGGTGGAGTGACGAACCTCGGGCGAAGCGAGGGTGAGACGGCCTCAGCGCCCAACTTCACCGACGAGGCGGTGTCGACGGCGGCGGACATGGATCGACGCGTGATCGAGAAGATCAAGAAGAAGCAGCAGGCCGAGATCGAGCAGATGCTCATGTTTGAGATCTCTCAGGCCCGGCAGCTGTCGGAGAAGGAGGACAAGGTCAGGGCCGAGAAGGCCAAGGAAGAGGCACGAAGGCTCGAGCGCGAGCAGCGCGCAAAGGAGACGGCCGAGTTCCGGCGTCGTACGGAGCTCGAGCGCAAGGAGGCCGAGGAGAGGGCCGAGAAGGAGGCGCGCCGGCGCCAGCAGGAGGAGATGCGGCGCGATGCGAAGCGGCGCGAGGAGGAGGAGGAGGCGGAGCGCCAGCGCCTGGTGGAGTTGGATCGCAAGGAGCGAGAGAGGATCGCCAAGGCCGAGGCGCGCCGGCTGCGCCAGAAGGAGCTGCTGGAGGAGCAGCAGGCGGAGATGAAGCGCAAGGAGGAGCAGAAGGCCGAACAGGAACGCGAACGTCTCCAGAGGCTCGAGGAGAAGCGCCAGGCCCAAGCGGAGGAGAATGCGCGTGCGCGCGCGCGGCAGCAGGAGCGGATTGAGCAGACGCTGCTCCAGAACCAGGAGAGGCTTGCGCAGCAGCGCTCGCAGTACCTGCAGAAGATGCAGAAGGAGGAGGAGCGGCGCCAGGCTTTCGAGGCGGAGAAGGAGGCGGAGATCCTCGCCAAGCAGCAGGCCGGCATCGAGAAGCGCGAGCACATCAAGCAGTGTCAGTTGCAGATGGAGGCGGTGGTGCAGGAGCGCAAGGACGGGGTGATGAAGAAGGAGCTCCATCATGAGCAGATGAAGCAGGAGGCGGACGAGGTGCGCCAGCGAGAGCAAGAGAGCAAGATCGCCGAGCGCGAGATGCGACTCTACGCGATCCAGCTCGCCCATATGCGCAGCCAGCGGCGTACCGAGTACCAGCGCGAGGTGATGGCGAGCAAGATCGAGCTCGAGGCGGCGCGCACGGACCACCTGCTCCAGTCACGCCGCGCACAGCTCGTGCAGCGCAAGGACATGCGCTCCAAGAGCTGTCGCGCCAAGGAGGACGTGACCGCACGTATGGACAAGATGCGCACCTCGTCCTCCTTTGACATCGACGACGAGATCCGCCAGTACATCCAGAACCCGGACCTGCGCGAGCTGCTCGATCGGTGTGACGAGAAGTGCAAGGGCGGCAAGGTGCCACTCGACACGATGCGCGCCGTGCTCTACGAGATGCAAAAGGAAGGCAAGCTCCTCTCCGGCACCAGGTGAGAGTGGTCCTCATCATAAAGGAAGGCAAGCTCCTCTCCGGCACCAGGTGAGAGTGGTCCTCATCATTAAGGAAGGCAAGCTCCTCTCCAGTATGCCATGTGTGAGAGGTGAGAAAGGTCGAGGGCGAGGTCGCGACCTGGCGACGACGACGCACAAGCGTGGCGTGATGACTGACGATCGATCTTGCACGGTCCACGGAGCATGTGTCGGCGCGCGTGAGCGCAAGCGTTAGTATTACACGATCCGATCATTCTCTGCACGCTGCCGGCGGCTTTGGGCCTTCTTAGATCTTACGGCTTACGCCTTACCGGTCCGATTTTGGATTTATGCGATTCGCTCGTTTACCGCGTACGGGCCTACAACTTGAACTTCTCAACAAGTTCGTCTTCCTTCCTATCCCTTGACCCTTCGGAACTTCGCCATCTAGCATCTTCACCTTCGCTTGGCCCGCACGCATCTCAGTGGTGGACTGTCGGAGAGTTGTTGCTTTTTACTACGTTCCTACGTTAAAGTGCTACGCGCGTTAACGGAAACTCGAAAGCGAGGACCAAAGCGCAAAGGACTAGCAAAGGACCGGACGGGCTGTGCCCTCGTGCGGCGATTCCACTGTCTCCGAGATTGGTGCTAGACTAGTGCTAGACGGGATAGACGACCTCACCGGGGAGTCGAGTACATTGCTACAATCATGTTCATATGTGACATGAGATCTGAGACGCGACGTTGGTGTATTCCCTTGTGAGCGCGGGGAGGGACTGACTGTGTGAATGAGCAGACTGAGACGCGAGGTCCCTGCCAGAGGTGTTTCTTGGAGTTTGACCTGCAGCCGGCGTTTTCCGTTACGCAAGATTCCGTCAATCGAAGACTTCAGAAGACGCAGGCAGGGCGGCAGCACGCGGTCCCGGGGCTTGTGATGGTGCGCAGTCTGTGGGGAGTTGTTCTCTGCGTCGCTATGTGTGCAGAGGCTCTGCACACTCCCTGGAGCATGCCCAGTCAGTCCAAGCCGAGGACGACTCCGATGCTACGGCGGACGGCAACGATGCAACTCAAGGACGAAGACCAAACTGTGACCGTCACAGGTAAAGAGGTCACACTAAAGCTGGTTGTGCAAGATGAAGAAAAGAGCGTACCAATTGCTGCGGCTGCGGTGTTTGCAATCAGCTCCTTCCTTTTGCATGTGCCGCTCCTGCTTGTGCCGATTCTGCTCGCCCCCACTAACAGCAAAACCTCCGAGGCGGTCCCGGAAGCCGCCACTCCGGAAGCGGCACCGGCGGCGACCCCGAAGCCAGAGGCATCGCAGGCTGTAACGTTCTCCAGGCCGCTTGCAGTGCGCAGCTCGATCATGCTTTCGGAGAGTACCGTTGAGGAGAAGCCGCCGAAGGCCGACAGCACCCCGACGGCGGCGGATCTCAGCAACAAGCTCGAGCAGAAGAGAATCAGCAGCACGGATGTCGCAATGCAGGAGCTGAATTCGATGGCCTCTAGCCGAAAGGTGTCGGGAGCAGTCGCACTCCTTCCAAGAGCAGCCCAAAGGAGTGCGAGCAACGACAACGCATTGGTGGCCACCAACGGAGGCGGATTGTCGTCGCATCGTGGCGGGGCGCCACTCTCTGGAGGTCAGCTCGTCGTCCGGCGCGTGGCATGGGCCACGGGATGGACTCTGCTCGTCATTATCGCGATGGTTGCGCTGGGCATGCCGCTCACACGCCAGAGGCTCATAGAGCTCATCGGCGCGAACGCCTCGCGTGGGATGGAGACGCTGGTTACGCTGCTTGTCGGCGTGTCGGCGCAGATCACCGCTGCTCCGGCTCAGGCACAGGAGCTCGCGCAGGCCACCGTCGCCTCCTCGCGCGCGTTTGCGCAGCATTCGTCAGAGCTCATCGCTCGGATCCCATCGAGCTACGCCTGGCAAGCAGCCGGGGCGGCGGCGACTACAGTCGGCCAGTCGGCAGCGAGCGCGTGCCAGGCGGTATGGTCGGGAGCGCAGGCGGCCGCGGCGACGAGCGTACCGATCATGGCCCAGTTCGTGACCACATGCAGCGCGTATGCTGCCAGCGGCTGGCATGTGGTTTGTGACTGGGCCGCGGCCTTTTGGAAGCTCGCCGTGGCCAAATGGGCGATCTTCTCTCAGATCGCCTTCGATCTCGCCGCGGCTGCTTCAGTCGCCGCTTGGCAGGCTGCTGTCGCGGCGTGGAAGGCCGCCCCACAGATGGCCGCCGACGCCTGGGCCACTGCGTCGCAGCTGACCGCCCTCTGTGCTCTGCGCGTGTCGGAGGCATGGTACATTGGCCTTGCGGCGGCGCAGGCAGCGGGCACGCTGCTGGGCACATGGCTCGCCGCGGCTATCGATGCGGCCTGCGTGGGCGTGGTTGAGATGGCTGCGTTCCTCAAGGAGGCCTTCGCAAGGCTCACAGCTATACTCATCCCAGCTGCCAGCGCCTTTGCGGCAAAGCTGGCGGTCGGTGCCGAGCTTGCCTTCGCAGAGGCCCGCAAGGCAGCGCAGCCGCTGCTGGTGCATGTCGTCGCTAGGCTCCAGATGCTGGCTGTCCTAATGCCTTCGAGGCTCTAGATGCACGACCTAGCCTCATAATCCAAGCTCGTCCAAGCGTCACATGAGACGCACCGCAGGGGACGAGACGCATGCTGAGGTGAGAGAGACCATTCAGAGCGCAAGGCTGTGTCGAGAAGAGTGTCAACGAGTGCAGGATCCAGGATGCCATTATAGTGAGCCATTCGTGTGAGCCATCGCATGTCAGAGTGATTCCCCCGCCCCTCGTGGTGCGGCAGCACATCGCATGAGCCTCAGGCTGAGCCTCCCAGTCCCACATGTCGATGTCGGGGTGTGTGGCCGCAAGATCGAAGATGAAGATCATACCCTGCATTCTTCCGCCAGCCCGCCTTCGTCCATTCCCCGATCCGATCCGGGAAACTGACAAGGGAAACTGACTGACTGACTGTGACTCACTGAGGCGGGGAGCCCGACCGACCGCCCCGAGGAGGTGCGATCGAAAACGAAATCGGAAATGCCCGCGCGCGCGGTGCGGCTCCGCGGTCCGCGCCGGTCGCGTCCGGAGTCCAGCTCGCTTCCAGAGTTCAAGTTCATGTTCAAGTTTAAGGAATGGTGCACGCGTCGCGCGGCGCGCGCATAACCTTGATTTTCCCCACAGACCACCCTCGGGACCACCTCGTTTTCCGATCTGTGCATAACCGTACCGTACCGGTAACCCCGCGCATGTTCGTCCTCGTGCTCGGTGGCACTGCTCTGTGCGGAGTACTGCATGCCTTAATCGACCTCTTGTGCACCAGTCGGTCGTGGCTTCCATCACCGACAGCAAAAGAACGCTCGCTTGCAGTGCAGAGTGCCGTGAACGTCATCATCCTCATCTTTGTGTTTGGCTTCTACGTCGCTGCACTCTTCGGACCAAGCAACTGGAAAACTACGATATTTGATGATGCCGATGCCGCAGTGGTGCAGCGCACGTTTGCTTCGAGCGATTCTCTAGATGCAGGCCTGAGCCTGAACCTAGCGCTCGTGCTGTATGAGACCTCTCTCTACTTGTACTTTGGCAAGACGCTCGCAGAATTCGCACACCATGTGCTCGGGATTGTGGTGGTCTCGTTGGCGCTCCGCAGCGGGCACCTAGGCTACTTCGTCGCCTGGGCTGGCCTTGCGGAGTTCACCAACGTGCCGCTCTCGGTGCTGTATGTCATGAACACGGCTAACCTGAAGGACCACCCGTTTTACGTCCCAAACGGGATCATCCTATGGATGGGCTTCCTGACGACGCGCATCATCTCACTGGCGGTCTGCGCGTGGCGGCTGAGCCGCGACCTTTTCGTGACGCTCCCGGCGCTCGGCAAGCTCGAGCAGCTCGACCCGGTTCTGCGATATCTGCTGCTGCCCAGCAATCTCTTCCTTTGGGCTCTCTCCGTCATGTGGTTCAGGAAGATCACTCTCGGCATGCTCAAAGCGCTCGGCACCATGGGCAAGAAGGCGAAGTGACGACTGCGATGAGGACACGTTCGGAACGACTTGAGTGCCGAGCAAGCTTCTGATGACGGCTATGCGTCAGTGGGGGCTGTGGCGTTCCCCACAGGATCAGCGGAACCAGTGAGAAAGTGAGCCCCTCGCGCCGGGCGAGCAGGAGCCAACAGTACCTAAGTGGCTAAGCCAATTGCACTCATTGGCTGGAGTGTGCTGAAACCTTGTGTGTGTCGGCGTTACGGGCGAGCATGAGCCAACAGTACCTTAGTGGCTCGAACGGCCAATCCGCGGCACTCCCGTCCGCTCATTTTGGCTGGAGCGGAGTGTGCATGTGTGCTCGGAAACCCGTTGTGTGTATCGGTGTTACGGTACCGTGAGTGTGGCAAGGGTCGGGTCTCACCGCGGAACACGAAGCGGTTCATAAGTATCAATACACACCCATGCGTGCGCACATCCGGAAACGTTCCCGACCCCGGACCCCCGCGCCACGGCCAGAGCCAGACCCAGAGCACGTCCGCTCCTCCCGGCAACGCAATGCCGTCAAACACGAAATTTCGAAAATCAGCATGCCGTGCGTCAACATGTCATGAATACAGCAGGTCGGAAAATGCATTCCGAATGCATACGTGAAAGCATTTTATGAGCTTTTTATCACGTCTGACATGTTGATAAAAATATTGCATTCTAGTACTTCTATATAACTTCTATACTAGTAGTCGGAAGTCGCATTACGGCGTGTGTTTTTCCTGGTCGGAATCCTGGGACTCCTCTGAAAACGGGAACATAACTACTAACTACACCACACATTCGGGAAGTAGATGATTACACGAATCCCCCTCAAGCGCCTCTAGCATTCTTTGGTGAGTTCGTTGAGACTGAGCGACCGTACCGTTATCGATATCGTTAAATCTGTATACAACTTACAACATACGACTTATAACATACAGTTCCCGACAGTCGCATCGGAATGGCAGTGCTGAAGGGACATGTGACGAGGGACCGCCCCTGACGAACCCCTGATGCGTGCGGTGGGTGAATTTTGAACATTGAAGGTGGTGCCGACGCTAAACTGACCCGCCCGCGCGCCAGTCGAGTCGAGTCGATTCGCGTATCACTCCCATAGCTCCTCTAAGCTCGCAAAGCCCTTCTTGCCTCGACCGACGAGTGCCTCGCCGCGGAGGCGCCGCCGCTGCGGCAGGCCATCCAGACCACGCAGCGCATCGTCGACTGCGGGCAAATCCGCTCCCGCGCTGCCATCCAAAACGCTTGACGAAATCTTGCCGAAGCCCACTGGACGCTGGCCGAGGGCCGCCGCATTCTCGGCGATGCGCTCCGGGCGCGAGCTCCGGGGGATGGCGCTGCAGCCGCGCGCGACCGCCCAGCGTATGAGGGTCTGTGCTGGGGTGAGGCTGAGCGCACGGCTGGCTTGCACGACTTCGGTCGCCTCAAGCAAACTGGCGCTCAGCCCTCTGTCGTCACCGTCGCAACCAGCCGCGCCGGCCGCATCGGCCGCATCGGCCGCAATGGTCGCTCTGCCATGCTGACCGTTCGCAGCGGCCCCTCGTCCGTCGGTGCCAACGTGCCCGAGCGGAGAGTAGGCGGTCACGTGTACTCGGTGAGCGAGGCAATAGGCGAGCAGCTCGTCGTTGCGCCATCCGGGGTGCATCTCCACCTGGTTGACTGCTGGAGGGACGGCTAGTCCAGGAATTGCGAGTAGTGCACCGAGGCGCCGGGGACTCATGTTCGCCACGCCTGATGAGGGAGGCACTCATCAGAGGTCGTCAGAGGTCATCAGAGGTCATCAGAGGTCATCAGAGGTCATCAGAGGTCATCAGAGGTCATCAGAGGTCATCAGAGGTCATCAGAGGTCATCAGAGGTCATCAGAGGTCATCAGACTCCTGTTCGCCACACCGATGGAGACCACAAGTCCGTCCGCCACGAGCGCCTCGAGCTCACGCCAGATCGGCTCAAGATCGGCCATCGATGGCGGCGGCCAGTGGAGCAAGTACAAGTCGAGCCGGTCGAGCTGAAGCGCACGGAGCGACGCAAGGCACGCGGCGCGCACGTTGGCCGGTCTTGCATCCGAGATCCACAGCTTGGAGGTGACGAAGAGGTCGGCGCGCCGTACGCGCCCCTCACACATCGCAGCATGGATCGCCTCGCCAACGGCCGCCTCGTTGCGATAAATAGAAGCGCAATCGAGATGCCGCACGCCCGCACGTAGGGCAGCCTCCACCGCCGCACGCGCCTCGTGTGGGGAAAGTTCCCAGGTGCCCACGCCGAGCAGAGGGATGGCGGCACCGGTGCTCAGGACGACGCGAGGACCACCGGGGCTCTCCCGATGCGCCGCCGACACGGCGCCATCACCGCCCGACACGGCGCCATCACCGCCCGACACGGCGCAATCACCGCCCGACACGGCGCCACCGCCGCCGCCGCCGCCGCTGCAATCATTTGCCGTGCTGCCCTGAACAATGCCGGTCTCATCGCTGTCAACGAGCGCCGAAAGCGCCGTCTCGAGCGCACGGATCGCCCGGCGCGCATAAAACTGCCGAAACTCTGTGGGGAGCGCGGCCAGCTCTGCGGCCGCGGCGTCGACGTGGGCCATGGCCTGCGTGGCTGCTGGCGGATCGCGGTTGCCGTACAGGTCCTTCGGGTCGTACATCGCGCGCGTGAGCGCTGCCGGGCCTGCGGGGCTCGGCGATGGCTGGTGCGAGCGCCAGAAGACATTCAGAGCCACGCTGAATCCAATCGAGGTGACGTTGTGGAACCAGAGCGCGGGAATGAAGAGCACGTCGCCGGGTGCGAGCTCGCATTCTCGGCGTGTGGCCACCGCCGCCCGGAAGCGAGGCCACTCGTCGTCATTCCAACGGTCAATGTCGGAGACGCGGGAGGAGGAGCCTTCAGTGTACCTGATGAGGGAGGTAATCAGAGGTAATCAGAGGCAATCAGAGCCTTCAGTGTACCTGATGAGGGAGATCATCCGCGACCATCAAGAGGCCATCAAGAGGCCATCAAGAGGCCATCAAGAGGCCATCAAGAGGCCATCAAGAGGCCATCAAGAGGCCATCAAGAGGCCATCAAGAGGCCATCAAGAGGCCATCAAGAG
>PJAB01000767.1:0-21010 GCA_002887195.1 Chrysochromulina parva | reverse complement strand
GGGTGTGCGCCTGGCGCCCCCTGGTGCCTTTCTCGTAGAAGCTACCTTCGCCCCAGCCCAGCCGCCCTTCATGGTTACCGAGCTCCTCGGCGAGAAGACAAATCTGAAACAGAAGTAACCATGTGTATCGTGTATGCAGATACTGTACACGGACGTCGGTGCAAAGTCGGGAACAATTGGTCAGGAAAGTTTTGTACCCGCCGTTGGTGGCTGCCTAAAGAACCGAACGCAGACCCTCGACCGGGCGGCGAACGGGCTTGCGCTAGGAGCGGCCGAGTATTAACAGCCAATTAACACACAGAGTGTCCGATGACGCTGCTGCCCTAAGGTAGCGTACCGTCGGCGACAGCTCTGCGCGTCGCCCGCCCGCGCTCATGGCGCTGGATGTCGACGGCAGGGTCGAGAGCCGCCTTTTCGGGCTCCGGGACCACAGGCGGTGCGGTGTCGGGCGTCGCGAGCCCCGTCACGAAGCCCACACGCTGCCTGGGCATCACGGGGTCTTTAAACTTCTTGGCCATCATGGAGGTGAGCATCGCCTGCCTGGCGAGGTTGGCCACCGCCTGTGGTGGTGCGGCCTGCACCTCAGTCGTCGCAGTCTCGAGCATGTCGCGCATCGATTTGCCCCGCACGAGCGCCTGGATCTTAGTCACCGACTTTTGCACCGTGACCTCGGCCGGCACGTCGTCCATACTCGCTTGCACCTTCGGGCCCGCATGCGTGACGACATTTCTGAAGCTTTTGCTCGCCTGCTTGATCAGGCTGGCGCGATGAATGATGTCGCCGAACGACTGCTTATCCTTCTTGATTTGCAGCCCCACGAAGGTCAACAACTCGGCGATGTTCTTGAAGCCTCGCATCTCGGCGAGGGCGGCGGCGCTGCGCCCCGCGTTGTTCTCGAGCAGCGGATCGGCGCCATGATCAAGTAGGATGTCGATCACCTGCGCGTGCCCGCGGTATGCTGCCCACATGAGCGGCGTGAAGCCCGCGTTCGATTGCGGGTCCTCATTAACGTTGATCGCGTGGCCACGTAAGAGGAGCTGCGAGACGACCGCCGGGTTGCCTTCCTTGGCAGCCCAGATGAGCGGGTTCCACCCATTCATCCCAATGGACGAATTGCCTTTGCCCACTTGGCGCACGAGCTTGGCGTTGCCCGCCTTCGACTCGGCAGCGCCCGCCTGCTCGACCCAATTCTGCGTGTCGATCTCGCAAGCGATGATGGTCGCATCGACGTCGTTGAGTCCTTTGCGAGGCACCTCGAGCGTGGAGCTCGTGGGCATGATGCCGCAGAGTGAGCGCAGCGTAGTTGAGTCCTTCATCGCCTGGCCCAACGCCATGGCGCCAGGGATTCCCATGGTCTCATTCTTGAGCACGTTGAGCGTGATGAGCTTCGGGCACGTGCTCACGACGGCCGCGAGCGTCTCCGCCTCGTGCTGATTGAGCTTGCACTCGCGTATGTCGATCGCCGTGGCCGCAGGCTTGCAGCTGAGCCATCCGGCGATTAGCAGCCGGCGCCCCGGATGTGGCTTACCGCTATGGTCTTCCATCGTCCAGCCCCGTATGTCACATGTGGTCACGTCGAGTGGCAGCGGCTTACTCGCCTTGTTCACGAAGCAATTGATCACACCCTGCTTCACACCCAGAGCCTGCTGGACGGCTGACGAGAAGTTGTCGTCGTTGTTGAACCATTCAGGCAGCTGCTGCAGATGCCCCCACTCGATCGCCTTCGAGAGAATCTTGGTGGCTGTCTCCGAGTGCCGATCGTGCACCTCCTTCTCCACCTCCATCTTCATCCCATCCTTCATGTCCATCAGCGTCTTGCGCCGGCGCGAGAGCACCTGCTCGATCGTCATCAGAGGTCATCAGAGGTCATCAGAGGTCATCAGAGGTCATCAGAGGTCATCGGAGGGGAGCACCTGCTCGAGCGTCATCAGAGGTCATCAGCGGTCATCAGAGGTCATCAGAGGTCATCAGAGGTCATCAGCGGGGAGCACCTGCTCGAGCGTCATCAGAGGTCATCAGAGGTCATCAGAGGTCATCAGAGGTCATCAGAGGGGAGCACCTGCTCGAGCGTGAGAGACGTCATGTTGAGCGAGAGGCGCGTGATGATCAGGAGTGACGAGCCGTCGACCTCGGTCTCGAGTGCCTCGAGGCCCGTGAGTGGCGGGAAGAGCACCTCCTTCTCGTGCGGGTACTGGCTCAGCCAGCTCAGGTCGGCGCCGCGGTCGACCATGCCCATCTGCATCTCGAAGATGGTTGAGGCCGAGCCCTGCGCGTAGCTCACCGCCTGCGCGCGGTCGGTCGTCGTCGACGAGAAGCCGTACTCAATGCCGCCGCGTACGCCCGAAGAATTGGGCTGGAAGAACTCTTTTGGGAGCGTGGCGCCTTTGAACCCCCGCCACACCTTGACGGCCTGCGTCAGCTTCGAGAGCTTGAGCACGGCGGAGTTGATCGCGTGGATCGTGGTAGCGTAGTTGTTCCCCTTGCACAGCTGATTGAATTTGTCGATCAGGTATTGCACACCCGATGCTTGGCGCAGCGCCGCGTTGTACTTCTCGTACATGGGCCCAGTGTCTGCGATGGGTGTGGGCGGCGCTTAGCATGAAAGGGGCAGCAGGGGGCAGCAGGGGGCAGGAGGGGACAGGAGGGGGCAGCAGCAGTGGCATCGTGCGGCGGGCGGCGGGCGCCAACGTCGTCCCCGATTAGGGTCGTCTCCGGGAGGCCTCCGTGAAATCTCATGTGGTGTGAATTCGACCAGTTGTTGAGTCTCGATCGTATGTGATCATCCCTGGCCCCGCGTCCGAAGCAAGGCGTAGCAGCGGCAGCGGCGCAGCAGCAGCGGCAGCGGCGCAGCAGCAGTGGCATCGGCGCAGCAGCAGTGGCAGCGGTGGCGGCGGCGGCGTGGCGGCGGCGCGCATGTTTGAGGCGGTGGAGGCGGAGAGGGCGCGTACAGAGCCGACCGGCGAGGGCCTCAACCAAGATGATCTCAACGAGGTTATGCTTTCGGAGCCGCGCGTTCTGCTCCTCCACGAGCGCCTCGAAGGCCTCGACCGCCATCGGGGAGCGTCCAAACTCGTGGCTTGGGCTTGCACTCGCAAATGCTCCCTCGAGCGGCGGCAGAGCCTCTCCCGCTGCCTCGGCCGCCGCCCTGGCTTCAGCGCGCGCCTGAACAGCGGCCGTGAAGTATGGTCGGTCCGGGTAAGCCTTCTGCAGGTCCGGCTCGGCCACGAACTCCCATTCGATCGCCGAAGAGGTCGTCACGCCGTTTGCCGACTTGAACTCCTTATTCGAGTCCTTGTACGTCGTGTGCTCGGCCTTCATCGCCTTGTGAAGCGAGCCGTCGATCATCTGTGGAGGTCCGATGACGCCCTCGAGGCCGCCGAAGAAGAGGTCGAGCGAGCCGAAGGCCATCTCGAAGCCGCCGCCGTCCATTTGGAACTTTTTGTTGAGCTCCTCGGCGCTCGCCGCCGCGCGCGACTGCAGCATCTCGACGCCGAGTACGAGCTGCTCGATGAGGCCGTCGAGGAGCGCCGGTTGGCGCAGATGCTCCGAGATCTGTTGCTTCGTGAGCTTCTTGACGTGCTCGAACGGGGAGTCATCGGGCACGTCGAGCGCTGACGCGATGATGGTGTGCAACTCGAGCGACTCGCACCACTTGTCCACCGTCCAGCCGCCGCTCTTGCCCCAATCAAAGTCCTCTTCCGTATCGAGCTTGGGGCCCTCTTCGACGACGGGCTTGGGCTTCGGCTTCTTGATCGCCGACTTGCCGCCAGTGCTGAGCGGACCCTTGAGCGTCGGTCGCGCCTGCACAAACGACTCGCTGGAGGCCGCGGCAGCAGTGGACTTTGACGATTTCACCTCTGGAGGGGCAGTGCTGGGCGCGTTCCCATCGGGCGAGCCCGACAGCTTGGAGGCGGAGGGCCGGTCCGACACTTTGGGTGCGGCCTTGGCCTTCTGATCTCGGTTGCTGCCTTGCGAACCCGCACTCGACGGCTTGGCAGGAAGCGAGGTGTTCAGCTTCGCCTTGGGCGCCATGAGTTGCGTGCCAAAACCCGGCCCCGCAAACATGCAAAACCACATAAACTTTCATTCATGTACTCTACTGACTGTTTCAGACATCTTCATGGGTCCAGGGGGGAAAACCCCTCCCCGACGGCGCAGACCGGCGCCGCTCCCGGCGACTGAACTGTCGGGGTCCTACACCACCTCGAGACCACATGTGCGAGCGACTGCGACGCGGCGCCGTTTTCGCTTTCGTCTCCTGACAGCGATCTGACCGCCATTAACGGTTGGACGCGCTGCGGAAGACGCCGCCGGTCGCCTCGGCAAGCGTCTTCATAAAGGACTCCGCAGCCGCCCTGTCCTCCGTCCCGCCCTCCATGAAGAGGATCGTATTGCACGGCACCGTGCCGTTTTTCGAGAGCGTCGAGGCCACGGCAATGATCTGGCTCGGCTGCGCATCCGAGGGGACGCCGTCCGAGAGGAGATAGACCGCCTCGACCCCGTCCGGCTTGTACGCCGCGCCGAGTGCAGCGAGGGTGCTCGTACCGCCGTTCGCCACCCAGCTCGCTACGTACTGGGTAGCGGAGGCTGCATTGGATGTGTTGGCGGGAAGGAGGCCGGGTGCCCACGAGCCAACGGAATCAGAGAACTTGAGGACGTCAAACATACGGCCTGCCAGTTTTGGAAGTTGGTCGAGGATCACGTCGGAGAGCTGGGCTTGCACATACGAGAGTCGCGTGTACATGCTGCCGTCGGGCGCGGTGAATGAGGTACTCATACTCCCGGAGACATCGACCAAGAAGATGGCCTTTTGGACGGAGATCGGCCCGAACGTGCACGACTGCTGCGGCGTGCTCTGCAGGATCTTGAGCGCCGCCGCTTTGTCAGAGGAGAAATCGAACGCGTCCAGTATCGAAGCGTTGTTGCTCTTCGTGTCGAACAGCATTGCCGCAATGCCCGGCAGCACCGTGAGTCTGTCGCTGCTGAAGCTGAAGGCTTTCAGGATGCCTGCGCCCTCTGAACAATTCATACCCTGAGCGTAGCGCAGCATGAGCTGAAGCGCCGTGGCCTTGTCAGCTGAGAACGAGAGAGGTTGCAGCAAGGCAACCATCGACTGGGAGCGGAGCGGCAAGTTGTGATCCATGCCCTCTGTCAGGCCCTTGGACAGAGCCTTGAGCTGATCCGATGAGAAACTTGCGCTAGTCATGTTCTTGATGATTGCATCGACCTCAGCGTCGCTGCGAGCCGGCCCCTGTGGACACCAGTCGGCCGTGGCAATCGCGGTGACGCACACGACGAGCAACAGCTTCATTGTTGTCGATGGAAACTGAAAGCTTACCGCGGATCGGCCGGGATACGTGTGAATAAATCTCTTATTCATGTATAGTAGGAAAGTCTTAAGGCAACCCTTAGTCAATTTCATCTATTTTTTGCGAATATGCTCATATGCGTCGTCGTCGCGGCCTCCGGCGCGACGGAGTCGCACTTGGCCGAGGAGCAAGCCATGATGCGAATGCTCACGCTCAACCACCGTGCGCTGCTGAGTGACCGGCCGCTGCCGGTCCAGCCGATCGACGAGGACGCCTCATCGTGCGCGGCGATGGCCGCAAACGCTGCAGACGCTGATGGCTACCCGGTCGGCACCTCGGCGTGGTTCGCAGATTTTGCGGCCGTCGAGCAGGCCGACGCCACACTGCGTGGCGCCCATGCCGCCGACATCGAGCAGCGCTTCACGCGGACGGTGCACGCGCTACGCGACAGCCAGTTTGCGATGGCGCGCGAGGCACTGCATGGCGCGTGCCTGAGCGCTCAGCAGCTGGCGCAATCGTCGAAGCAGCAGCTACTCCAGCAGCGCATCGGGGCCATCGACGTCTTCGAGGCGCTCGAGCGGCCAGCTGCGGGCTCGGTGAGCACCATTGACGAGAAGTCGGCGCAGGTGTTCGATGGTTGGGTACACGAGTGCGCCACGATGCTGCAGTACATGCCGACCGCGCCGCCGAACCGCGAGGACCACAAGCGGCTGTTCATGCTGCTGCACGACCTGGGGAGCACCCTCCTCCTCACGCACCTTCTCGGTGTGCTGCCGGCACCCGTGCTTCGCTCCGAGATCATGGCCGAGCTCGCGCAGCTCGTGCTCGAGTTTGGAGAAGCCAATCGCAAGACGGCGCTCAGCCGTGCGCTCGGCACGGCGCTGGGCACGGCGCGCGGCGCGGCCGTGGGCGTGCAGCTGCTGCGAGAGCATGGGCATTGCGAGCCGCCGGAGTCGTCAGGTGCGGATGAGCACGCGGGACCTGCGGGATGATTCCATGCTGATTGCTTCTCTGAGTACGTGATGATTGCCTCCTTCATCAGGTGAAGATGAGCGCGCGGACCTGTGGGCCCACGCGGGGGTGCGCGTATGTGCGGCGCTGCTGCTGCGCGCGGGGCGCGTGGGCGAGGCGCTCGAGTTGCTGAAGGCCATCGTCACCAGGATGCCCACGATGCACGCCTTCTTGGCCATGTTCGAGGTCGCGTCGCGGCTGCCACCGCCCTCCTCGCCCTCCTCGCCCTCCTCGCCCTCCTTGCCCTCCTCGTCGCCCTCGCCGCCGCCGCTGCCGCCGCTCCGCTTCAGCGCGGAGCACATGCTCGAAGTGCTCGAGACAGCGCTGGGCGTTCCACAGCACGGGCTCGCGTCGGAAGGCAACCTGCTGCGCTGGCAGCTGCAGAGAGCGCTGCGCTTTGGACAGGCTCAGCCGGCGCTGGCGCCCCCACTCGCATGCCCGCCGACGTCGGCGTCGGCGCCACTCGAGCGGCCGAAGATCGTCATCGTGATGCCTTTCGTCGCAGCGGAGCGATCGCGGCTCGTGTCCAACCTCGGCAGGCGAGTGTCGTTAATTGCCTCTTGATTGCCTCCTCTGATTGCCTCCTCTGATCGCGGCTCGTGTCCAACCTCGGCAGTTGGCGTGACGGCGGCGGCCTCGAGCCTTGCGCTGCTGACGGCGACGCGAACGGCCGCGGCGCGGGCGGCGGCAGCGCCTTCCCGGCGTCGTTTCGCGCGGACTTGATGCTCTATGCCGCCGATGGGCCGTCGCACCCAGAGCTCTCTTGGATTCCGTGGGCGGAGCCGACGGCCCTCCTCGGGGGCGCCGCGCGCTGCTTTGGGCGCGTCTACGTGCGCCCTGCCAACCTGACGCGCGCCGAGCAGTACTACGTAGGCGGCTGGGACAACACGGGCCCGAACAACCTCTTCTACCGTCTCTTTTTCGACAAGGCGTTGCATGCCCAGTACGACGCGATGCTGTGGATGGAGGCCGACGTGGTGCCCATTCGACCGTTGTGGCTCGCGCGCGTGGCCGAGGAGGCCGCAGCGCCACGTGGCTACTGGCGCAAGGGCCCCGCGCAGCAGCCTCGGTTGGCACATGCCATGGTGAGTACACACCACTACCACATGAACTCGGCCGGCCTCTACCGGCTCGGCCAGCCGTGCTTCGTGGCGCTGATGCATCGTGTGGCGCACGAGCACCCCCGCCAGCCGCATGACGTCTCGACGCACTTGTTCCTGCACGAGCCACGCCACTTCCATATATGGCAGGCGCACGCTCACCGCTTCCTGTACACCGACCTCGTGCAGAATCGTCTCGACGTGTGGAACGAGGCGAGCGTTCGCGCACTCTCGGCCGACACGGTGCTCGTGCATGGCAAGCACCGTGCCGAGCCGGAACTCAAGTCCAAGACCAGGCCTAATAAGCCCCCCAAGGCACAGGACGATAAGAAGGGCAAGTCCAAGCGTAGTCCAAGCGAGTAGCAGTATAGCAGATTAGGGCCGTGTGGGCTGCGACCTGCGTTTGGGCTGCGAGTCGAGTCGGCGTGGGCGGTAAATAGCAGGGGGCGTGTGGTTCACACAGCCGAAGCGCAAGCCGAGCGGTGACGTGCTGAGTCGCAATTATACTACCCGGTCGGAGCTATCAGCTAACGCGGTAACGGGGGCTACTCCTAAGTTTTTGTGTACACCTATAGTACAGCGCAAGAGAAGGTCCCGCAATGTACACGCGCGCACACGCGCCGTCTCATCCACGAGTCGAGGGTCAGAGATTGTCCTCGCCCGCCGCCGAGCCCGCCGGGCGCGCCTGGCTGATGGGTACCTTCCGATGCCCGGCGAACGATGCGTCCGGCCCGACGTGGCCCTCGCGCCAGCAGCGGTTGCAGTATGGGTCGCCATCGCAGCCGACGCACCACACGTGCGCGTCCTCATTGCAGACGATGCACCAGCGCTCCATCTCGTCCGGCGGCGCAGGCGCTGGCGGGGCCGCCGTCCTGGGCGCGGGCTGCCGTGCTTGGTGCGTCGGCGCACTCGGGAAGAGAGCGGCGACGGAACTCGGTGCGGGCACGTGCTGGGGCACGGTCGGCATCTGCGCGAAGCGCACCTCCGCCTCGAGCTCATCTGCCATCTCGGCGAGCAGACGTTCCGCTTCTGCAGCCTCGTCGTCCTCCTTGGCCTCATCAACGCCATCGAAGCCGAGGGAGCCCATCACGGCGCCCATCAAGTCGGCGGCGGCGGCGCCGCCCTTGGCGCTGGTCGGCGCGCCCTTGGCGGCGGCGCTCGTGCCCGCGCAAAGGCCCTGCAGCCCCTCGCAGAGGGCGCGATCCGACTCGCCCTTGATGCTGGCGAGCTCTGCCTTGCTCAGCGCAGCGAGGGGCTGTTCTTCGGGAGGTGCGCCGGCGGCGAGGGCGGCCAGGGCGGCGAGGCGCGCGGCGTCGAGGGCGGCGTTGCCGGCCCCGTCGGCCTCGCCGCGCGCGTGCAGCCACTGCGCGACGCGGTCGTTACCGACGGCTGCGTGGGCGCCGCCGCCCTCGAGCCGTACCGCGTCGGCCGCCTGCTGCAGCAGCACGTCGGCCTCGGCGGCGCCGGCACTAGCGCCGCCACGACCGCCGTCCACAAAGGTGTCGAAGAGCCGTCCGAGCTTGTCGTTCACGCTGGACTTGCCGGCGCCCGCCGGCCCCTCGGGCGGCGCTGGCGGCAGCCAGCCCGCTACCGGCTTCGGCAGCGGGGTTGTGCTGGGTAGGTCACGCAACTCACGCGACTTGGCGATGAGCTCGTCGTCGGTGGCGCCGCCGGGCGCATCGTCACCGCGCAGCGCTTGCAGCCGGCGCATCAGCTCGTCGTCTGCCATGGCAGACGACTGATCATGCAAAAGAACGGCAGCAGAGGTGGTAGCGGCTGCGACTGCGTGGCGTGGGCGCGAAGAGCGCGTGGTTAGAAGAGGAGAGAGAGAGGGAGGGAGGGAGGGCGTGCGCGGGTGGCGCTTGCGGACGACGCGCGCGGGTGGCGCTTGCGGACGACGCGCGATGCGGAGGATGTGCAGCTCGTCTAAACCCGGCCAGGTAGAGGGAGTGCGAGGCACACGCAACGGCCGCGGTGGCTGCCGAAGCGTGTTGGTACGCTGCCCGGTCGGGAGTTATGCGGCTGGCGGCTATTGTAGGCAAACGAGTCAACGCGGGGGTCACGGGAGGAGTCCACCCGCATTGCTTGTGTTGGCCACCTATGTGAGAGGTGCGCGCGCGCGCGGAGACGAGACCGCGTACTTGGCGCGACGAGGTCGGGCGCGCGTGTGAGCGGTGAACGCCTTCACACCTGAAGTGACCTCGAACAGGTCATGGGAAGGTCCTATCCCATGAGATCCAAAGTCACGAGGAAAGGCGCTCGCCAACGCCCATTCCGGGAATGTCTTTTGCATTCCACAACCTCCAGGGTTGTCCCGCTTGAGTTCGAAGCGTCGGTGCGGCCGCCATTTTACCAGTCTCGCCGCCGCTGCTGGCTGCTGCCGGGTGTGGCCGCGGCGCTCGCGGGTTCGCGGCGAGCCAGGCAGCGCTCGCTCTGCCTCCTTCGAGGCGCTGACTAGCTCGCGCGCGCGCTGCATCGAGCCTCGGGTGGCTGCGTGCCGTGTCGCACCTCCACCTGCTCAGCGCGGAGCTGGCCGTACTGCCTGGCCTCGCCCGCGTTTGGCGCGGACCTGCACCTTCGGGCGCCTGAGGGCGGGCCAACATCCAGCACGCCACGCGCCGCGCGCCGCAGCCGTGGCCGCCACCCGCTCACTCGCTGCTAATGCTCACGCGCCATGGCCCACCCGCAGGCACCATGGCTGCAGCTGAAGCCACCGCGTCGTTCAAGTTGTGGAAGCGCGGCGAGAAGCTGGGTGAGGGCACATTCGGCGAGGTCTACGTCGCGACGCACGAGAAGACGGGTGAAATTGCCGCGCTCAAGAAGATCAAGCTCGAGTGCGAGGATGAGGGTGTTCCGGGCACCACGCTGCGCGAGGTGTCGCTGCTCAAGGAGCTGCAGCACCCCAACGTCGTCCAGTGCGTGCACCGCGCGCGCGCTCGCTTAACCCGGCTGCGCGCTCGCAAAGGCGCCGCTCACTCGCGCGCGCGCGCGCTCTCTCTCTCGCTCTCTTGCAGGCTCAAGGACGTCTTCTACATGCCGAACGACAACAAATTGTACCTGTGCTTCGAGTACTGCGAGTTTGACCTCAAGAAGTACATGAAGTCACAGCAGTACAAGCTGAGCGCGGAGTGCGTCAAGTCGTTCACCTACCAGATGCTCGACGGCCTCCGGTGGTGCCATTCGCACCGCATCTTCCACCGCGACCTCAAGCCGCAGAACGTGCTCGTGGACCCAAAGAAGGGCTCGCTCAAGCTCGCTGACTTTGGGCTCGCGCGCGCGTTCACGGTGCCGCTGCGCACGTACACGCACGAGGTGGTCACGCTCTGGTACCGCGCGCCTGAGATCTTGCTCGGATCCAAGCAGTACTCGTGCCCGGTCGACATGTGGTCGCTCGGCACCATGATCCCCGAGATGGTCACCGGCCACCCGATGTTCCCGGGCGACTCGGAGATTGACGAGATCTTCAAGATCTTCCGGGTGCTCGGCACGCCGAACGAGACGCTCTGGACGGGCGTCTCACAGCTGCCCGACTTCAAGACCAACTTCCCCAAGTGGCAGCCCAAGCAGCTGCGCGAGGTGGTGCCGCAGACGGACAGGCTCAACGACGAGGGCCTCGACCTCGTCAAGCACATGCTCCTCTACACGCCGCAGGCGCGCATCACCGCCAAGGACGCCCTCGAGCACCCGTACTTCAACGGCCTCAACCTCGACACGGTCGGCAAGATCCCGCTGCCCTTCTAAGCGCGCGCGGGGTCTCCTGTCGCAGCGAGCAGCAGCGCAGGGTGTGTGATTCGCAGCGTGACGGTTTGGAGCCGTCGATCGCGCCACCCCCCGCGCGCCGTCCTTCCGCGCGCGCTGCGCACTCGGGATGCGTGAGGTCGTAAAGCACCACGAAGATGTTGGGAGATGTTGTGCCCGGGTGAGGCGGTGAGCTCTGATCTGGCTGGCTTGATGTGCTTGAGCGTGTGTGCCTATGGCTATGCAATTGGACCTGTGGACGTCGATGTGCGGGTCGCGAAGGGTACGTCGCGTTTGTGTGGCGGATGCGCGCGTGTTGTTTGGTACATGGACACTCAGTTTTCCGAACTTGTCCCGCTTGCAACGAAAATTCAAAACCCCACAGTGGCTCGCGAAACAACTTCTCGAAACAACGAAGTTGGCTCCTGCCAAAAAGCGTGGCTCTCCGCACTCGTGCAGCCATGTCGTACGCTGGCGGTAGCGGCAACACCGCGGTGGCGACGAAGACGGCGCCGGTGCGCAGGAAGCCCCCCAACCCCGATGGCCACAAGTCGCTCGTCGAGGCCCCGCTGCCATACCGCCAGGAGGATCCGGCAGAGCCGAACACCCGCTACTGCGACACGGTCAACGGCGTCATTCCGGGCTATGCGGGCCACCGCCCCCGCGCCCAACACACGTACGGCAAGGCTGCCTTTGGCGATCCTAACGGCCTCTCGCACGCTGGGGAGCTGCGCAAGAAAGGCGATCTGGAGGTCTTCGGCGACATGGCCGTGTGGAATGACAAGGGCACTACATATCAAGGCGCCGGCGTAGGCGTCGACGGCGAGCAGACAGGGCACCCGAGCACGAAGGCCGATGCGGGTGTGTGGGCGGAGGGCCTGCCCGAGTACTCGGTTCAGGTCGGTGGCGTGCTGCCCGGCTACGGCGGCCACGTGCCCCGCGCGCTGCACACGTACGGCAAGAGCGCCAAGGGTGCGACTCCGCCCTTCGCCAAGGTGCAGGAGCACGAGGAGATCGCAGAGCTTCGTGAGCTCTTCTCGCGCTCGCCCAAGGTGCGCGGGCTCGAGAGTGGCGACTACCAGCGCTCTGACCCTAACGACGACGGCGAGGAGTGGTGGCCCCAGGGCCCACCCACGGCGGCTATCAAGGGCTTCATGACTGACTTCCGCGACGAGCGCAACGGTGTGGTGCCCAAGTACGCGGGCCACGTGCCCCGCGCGAAGGACAAGTACGGCGCGTCGGCGATGGGGCACACGCGCACCGTCGAGGCCAAGAAGCCGGCCCACCTGAAGGACGAGTCTAACTCCGGTGTCAACACGGGCGACCAGATTATGGGCACGGTCAACCGCGTCAACACGAAGACTGAGGTGGCGTTCAAGCCCACGATGCGCATTGACGGCAACGGCGTCATCCCCGGCTACAGGGGCCACGTGCCCAACGCGTACAACGCCGTCGGCATGACCACCTTCCTGTCTGGCCCCGGCTACACAGAGGTCAAGGTCGAGAACATGGAGAAGATGGGCGGTGCCGGCGATCTGGGAGACTCGGCGGCGGCGTACGGCTGCAATGACTGGGGCGCCTCCTCCTTCTCGGACGGATACGCCGACTTTGACGGCGCGGCCCCAGATGCGAGCTGGATGGCGAAGGACGCCGTCTCGGCGGGTGGTCACATCGATCAGTATACCTTTGGCGATGCGAGTGCGGATGCCGCACGCGAAGCTGCGCGCAAGAATGCGGAGCATAAGGCTCTGCATGACGCGGCCAAGCGCGCGGCGCGCGGCTTCTGAGGCGCGCACAGCGGTGGCAGCGGCGGCGGCGGCGGCGGCGGCATGTCGCCGGCCGCCGCAGCGCTCGGCGGACGCAACGAGTGCGCAGCGAGCGTGTGAGCCCACCCTCGGGCCCGCGCGGCGGTGCATGTGCCATGACACCAGGTGGGGGGGGGGGGTGCACGTGGGATGTGGTGGCGGTGGCCGGGCATGAGCGTGGTGGTGTGTACCCGTGGTGGCCGCGGTGGCGTGTCAGAAGGCGACGAATGATAGCACAGGTTCTGGGCTGGGTCTGTGCGTGCGGGTGGCGTCTCCATTTACGTTCGTTGTATGCGTCAAGTTGACCCGGGATGGTGAGTTTGAGCCATGTAGTGAGTAGTGTGTACTGCGTGCTGCGCGCGTGCCAGCTGTATCCTGTTTGTAACAGCTCAGATTGGAAACGTGACGCGACTCAGTGTAATCCTCGCGATTCATTATACGATTTACGTCCTCCAAGAAGGTTAGCGCGTGAACGCCCCACAGGACGCCGGCGGCCGGGCGCCCGGGGAAGCCACGTGCACGCGCCCCGGGGACGGCGGAGCGCGGACGCCGGACCCGCGGCGTGGAGGCTCAGGCTGGAGCGGAGCCGGGGTCCGGTAAGTTGAACGCCAGCGGATCGTCGGACGTCTCGTGACGGAGATCCTCGGCGATCCGTAAGACCGCGACGGGGACCTCATAATTTGTATGCGGACCTCGCGTCCGGCTGGTATGCGCTTACCTGTTGCCTGAAACCACTACGTGAAACTAAACTGAAAACCCCTCCGCTCACCGGCACCGCGCTGGCTCCTCATCGCACATCCGCGGGACCCGGCTGACAACCAGCACAGAAACGAAAAATCGTGCGCGCCTGGTCGCGCGCGCGGAGCGTCTCGCTCTCGGGGGTCGGTCAGTCGGCTACTGTCCCATCACTGGCGTGGCGTGTGGTGCCCGCTGCCCGGCCATTACTCCGGGATCTCGGACGTCCCGGCGCCGTGGCGCGTGTGGCCCGCTGGGCGCATGCAATCTCTACCTTTACGCCTTGATGCGGCCTTTGATGATATCCTGTTTGTACTTTAGCATCTCTAGCTCCTTTTCAAAAGTCGCCTGAGGGAAGTAGGCGTTCGGGCCGGGCTTCTTCTTCTCCTCGTCCATGATGGTCTCGATCATAGATTTTTGGCCCGCTTTGGAGAAGCGCGGAGCACCCGTTGAGCGCAGCTCCGTTTTGTGGCCGTACGCACCCGGTCCCGGGAGATCCCGAGCGAGATCCATAACCATATCGAGCTCCGACTTGCAATTGCCACGCCCGGTGACCGTGACCGAGCGCCCCGACGACAGTCCTTTTTCGAGACTGTAGGTGCCCGGTCCAGGCACTTGAGGCGGCTTCGGGTTCGAAACTGGGCGGCCACCCACGGGCTGCATCATTCGAAACGCCCTATTCGCTGGCTGAGGATCCCTGGGGGAGTAGGCGGCGGGTGATGGCAGGTCGCGCAAGTGGGCGACCATCCTGCCCATGTCGTGCGCAGATGGTGCAACCTTTCCGTGCCGAAGCTCGGGCGAGAGCCCAAAGGTGGATCCGCCCATCCCTCGCTGACTACTCAGTTTGGGATCGTACGAGGCGGGGCCTGGCTGCTGCGAGGCTATCTTGACGCGGTACGAGTCGAGCGAGCCTGCGTCGCGGTCTGGAATAGAACCAGTGCCCAAGACAGAGCCTGCAAATATGATCCCGGACTCCGTGATGGCCCGTACGCGCGGTGAGTACTGGGCTGGACCGGGGATCTCAGCCGCATCAGCGCACATCTTGTCATCATACATCACCCGGCGTGCTGGCGTGGGGTCAAATGAGTCGAGCTGCCGTTTCTGCATGATTGCCTCTTTCTTCAGCTTGGACATTTTCAGACGTGCATCCTGCTCTTCGAGATGCTTCACCAGCGCCTCACGTTCAGCTTCAGCCCGTGCGGCCGCGCGTTCACGCTTGAGCTTACGCTGTGCTGCGGCGTCTTCGGCGGACCGGCGTGCAGGACCAGGATCGTAGGCGTCCAGCATTCGCAAACTTTTTTGCGAACGGCGTCGTCTGTTTATTTATGGTTTCGCCTCTTAATGAACTCCCTCATCAGCCGAGCATCACGCACAGTGGGTGTAACGGGGATAGTCAGGGGGCATGCAATTTGCTGACATACGCCTCCTCCGAGCGTCAGAGTTCATGAGAGTTCTACCTCGTCTATTTCTTCGACGTTTGCAGCTGCGGCGACTGCCGCGGCGGCGTGCCCATGGTGCCCATGCGAGAATGTTAATGAGCTGGCCGTTGAAGCCACCGATGCCGACATGATCTTGGGCCGGTGCGCGGGTGTGGCGGTCGGCCTCAAGATCTTGGTCGAGTCGTCGCGTCCAGAAATATCGACCGGTACGATCATACGAGGCGGCCTGTGGGGCGAGTCGTCGCGTTCAGCGGCGGGCTTGCCCGTGTCGAAGGACTCGACCGGAGTCATGCCCTCTTCGGCTCGGACGCTGGAGCGCACACTTCTTGATGATGGGCTTACCCGGGATGGCGAGATCATGCCGATCGCACGGCGGATCGCGGTGGGGCTCGTCTTAAGGCTGGTGCCCAGCCCTACGGCCATCGCGAAAAAGTAGCTCCCGCCGTGTCGGCTGCCCTCTGAACTACTCGTGGGGCTAGCTGAACGTGGGGACGTCGAGAGGTTTATGCTGCTGCTGCTGCTCCTGGAAGTGGTGCTCTCACCTATGGAGTTCTCACTGTTCTGAGCTGCTGCTCCTGCTCCTGCCTTGAAGCCTGAGATGAGCGCATGCATCTCGGGCTGGCCGAGCTCACGTGCGAGCTCTGCCGGCGTGAGCCCGTCCGCGTTGCGTGCCGACGTGTCTGCGCCTGCCTCGAGTAGCAGGACGACGCACCGACGAAATCCGCGCGCCGCCGCCCAATGCAGCGGCGTGCGATCGCCGTCGATGTCGATCGCATTGACGTCGAGGCCTGTCCGTAGAAAGGCCTCGACCTGCTTCGGCTGGTTGAGGGCCACTCGCAACGAGACACCCGTGAGTGCCTCGCTCACCATCTTCGGGTCGTTGTGCCGAGTGGGGCTGGATGTTCCAGTGATGTTCATGAAGAAGTTCGTTCGAGGCGCTGGGTCCGCTCGCGGCATATGCAGCGGCAATGTGGCCGCATCCGCCGGCAAGAGGCTCACGAAGATGCAGCTCGTATCGTCGAGGAGGCCTCCACGCATTTTGACCGCCTTGGCGACGATTGCATCGGCGAGCAGCTGCGAGCTTAGCTGCCTGCTCGTGTTCTTGTACACCAACCTCGTGAGCGGCTCCACATCTTGGAACGAGTCCCACACGCCGTCTGACGCCACCACGACTGAAGCGCCCAGCCGAGGCAAACGGATGGACTTCACCGTCGGCGTTGAGCAGATATAGTCGCCGCAGTCGGCATCTCCAATGGTGCGCGCGATCGCGAGGCCTCCGGGCCACGCGCGTAAGGGCCCCGCGGGCTTTCCGTCCGGCCCCGCCGCCTGAGCGACCTTGGCGCCGGCCGTGAGCACCCGCTGTCGCTCCTCCTCGCTACTCTGCAGCCGGTGGTCGCTAGTGAGGCGCAGCGGCGCAGGTGGGTTACCGTTGAGCTTCGCCTTGCCGTCGCCGTGCGTGTACGGGAAGAGGTATGCGGCCGAGTCGCCGAGCGAAGCGCATGTCATCTCACCGAGCGTCGCGTTGACACACACAACTGTGAGCGTGCTGCCTGCTTTTCTGGTGATCCTGCACACCTCGTCTGCGGCCTTAGAGAAGGCATCCTTGCAAGCTGCCTGGAAAGAGGCGACCGACGCGTCGCGCCCGGCAAATAGGCGCACGTCGTTCAGCGTGTTGCGGGCGCACCACTCAGCAGCCTCAGCTCCACCGTGGCCGTCAGCAACCAGCAGCAGCAGCACCTCGTTGTTTTCGAGCTTGCCCTTCCAGGTGGCCATCCGGTCCTCGCCCTTGAGGGTGCGGGTAGACGTGCCCACGGAGGAACTGTCGAATCTCAATTGGGACGCGAGATCACCATCGACCGCGAGGGGGTCCAGGCCCAACATTGTGTTCCGAGCAGTGATGGAGATGATCAACTCCCGCTCTGGCAGCACCAGAGCAAGTCTTTCTGTGTGACGGAAAAACTCTCGCTCATTTGAAGGGCGTCTATTTCCGTACCCCTAATAAACAATTCAGGAAGAAAAGAAGTGAGATAGTGGACAGATCCGGCCAGTAGGTTTCTTTCATGACAACTTGTGCGTCGCGACGTCCGAGGCGCGGGCGACGTGCGTGACTGAACTGACTGTCACTGTGGGGCCACGCGTCTGAACCGTGAACGCGTGACTGTCTGTCCGCACTGTGAGTCTCTGACTGTGGGCGTGTGGGGCGGTCACTGGCCCATTGCACTGGTCGAAACACACTCGAATAAGCGCTCCCGTTCCTAGGAATTCCTGAAAATCATGCCGTTCACCATAACTGTGAAACGTGTCGGTTAGAAGTGTGTCGAACTGTCGTGAATGAAACGGAGAAACGCGAAGTTCACGAGGCGGCCCCGTGAAGGCCTTGTTGAGCCGCCTCCAGCACTGCCTTGACGCGTGCCTCTCGAAGGCGCTCAGCGAGTTGCGCCTTCTTGCCCGTGGTGTCGAGGCCTCCCTCAGCGAGCGCGGCTCGCAGCGCCCCCAGATTCAGAACCTCAATCTCCGCCGTAATCTCGGCGAGCGCTACCTCGATCTCCTCGTCCTCCGCGGCCGCCACTGCTGTGCCCACCGCGGCGCCTTGCTCCTCCTCGTCGTCACCGGCCTTGTCGGCATGCCCACGCTGGGTCACAGTAAGGGGCGGATACAAACCATGAGTCACAGCATTGGCCACCGCCTCCTCGGCAGCGCGGTGCTTGGCGGTCGCCGCCCGCGCCGCCGCTGCCGCCATCACCGCCGCATCGGGCCGTGGCCTCTGCAGCGACGTGAAGCAGCGGATGTGGATGCGATGGTGGAGCAGCTCGCTGGTCGCTTCTTCCCATCCGTGGTCGGCGTCAATGTGCGGCCGCTTGTGCGGGCTTGCGACCACAAGCACATCGCATGCACGTGCGAGGGCCATGAGCGTCGTGCGAAGAAAGGACTTGTCGATGAGGTGCAAGCAAAAGGCGCCGACTACAACGTCGAATGGCGGGTGCTCCTCTAGCACGCCGCCCGAAATGTCCTCAAATGACCAGCGCTGGCATGGGTAGCCCATACGCTTCTCGTAGGACATGTACGTGTATGGATCTGCAGCCGTCACAGAGGCGGCGAGACGCTCAGAGCGCCCGTCGACCCAGTTGAGGATGGCGAGATGACCCTCGCCGCTGCCGCACGCATAGTCGAGCACGCGCAGCGGCCGTGTGCTCGCGTCGATGAGCCCAGCCTCCTCCAGCTTTGAGAAAGCTAGGCACAGCGCCTCGATCAGGATGGGCTCATGCGGGTTCCGGTAGGCTGCGCCGTGGTCTGCGTAATAGCCATCGACACCGACCTCCTCGTAGGCTTCACGCAGTGAGTCAAAGCCGCCTGCGGCGTCGTGCGCGCGCGAGAGCGTCATACCCTTCTGGACCGAGAGCGCCGGGCTCAGCCCGTCCATGTGAGGTTCAGGGATGATCGGGAACCACGTGTGAACGTAAACACGACACAACCCAATGTTCCCGCTCAGAATACACGTACCTTACCCCATACTTGTACGAGAAACGGAGCATGCACGCACTCGCGGTGTTGAGGATGTGAAATGGCTGTAAACCTCGCTCGGTCGGGTGGGGAGCCGAGGAGGCGTAACGTACCGGTAAAGGAGGCGTTTTCATTATTCGCACATTCATTTCTGCCGCACGGTGTACCCGAGGTCACCCAGCGGTGCAAGGATGTCGCGTCCGACAAGCACCGCCGTGTCGCCGCCGATCGCGCCGATCACTGTGCCCGTCTCCACGTCGCCAATTCGCAGCCTAAAAGCAACGCGCGGGTACATAGATGTGACGCCATTGACTCCTCGAACTTGGAGCGGCGGCGCGGATTCCAACGGCTCAACGCCGAGCATGCGGGCCACCCGTGGGGCGATCAGAGTGCGCGCTTCGTTTCCGGTGTCCAGAAGCGCATCGCTGATCGGGACCCATGTGCGCCCGTCGCCAGCGAGTATCGCGACGCGCTCTCCACGCGACAAAAGGACTCGGCTGTAGCCGCTGGCGCTCACATTGCTGCCGACCTTGGGGTCACCGAGCGCCTCGAACGTGATCGGCGTCACGTCCACTTTCAGCGGTGCTGCTCCACGGCACCGGTCGTTGCTTGATGGCGCTGGCATCCCCATCCATTGACTCAGTGTGGCGTCGAAAGCGTCGCGCAGTACCCACGCGGCTTCCGCATCGTCCCGACACGACTGAGCTTCCATGAGAGCCGCTTCGAGTCCAGGAGGCGGCGTGCTGCCGATGCGCAGACAATCCTTCGCGACAATCATGTAAAGCTCCAGGCACTGCCGCTGCCGACCTGCGTTGAACATGGGAGCGCCCTTAGAGATTCCCATGCGCATTGCCGAGCAGACGCTGCAACGATCGAACGAATTCCGCATCGCCCACGCCTTGTCGTCCGCGGAGCGGCATTGCTGCGCCCTTCGTAGGCCTGCACTCAGTAGTTCAGAGGTCGGCTCGTCTTTGACCGTAGCAACGATCTCCTTCGCAACCTTGCTGTAGAGGTTGTAGCATGCGTCCGCCCCGCCAGCATTGTAGAGTGGTGCTCCGCGCAGGATGGCTGCGTCGATGGCGCTCCTGACGGCCGAGATGTCCATGCCCCCGTGTTTGCGCGGGCTGTGAAGAACTCTTTGGTCAACATGTGAAATCTTGCATCCTGCAACTTCTCAAGCCGTTACTATTGCCATGTACTAGTGGAACCCCTGTCCACAAGATCGCCGATCAAAAAGGGATCCCTACTTCCGCTACTTGACGCTGCCCCCCAACCTTCACACGCGATGCATCGCCCACCTTTTCAACCACGTCGACCGCCTCGAAGTCGCCGTAGAGCGCATCGGACGCGAGCCCGTGCGCGATGACGATGGTCGTCTCCACCTGCAGCCCTTTGAGCACACGTGCCATGGCCGCCTGCCCGTCGACATCCATCTGCTGCATCACCTCGTCGAGCACGAGCACGTTGCAGCTGATCCCGAGACGCTGCCGCGCAAAGTCCGCAAAGGCGAGAGAGAGCGCGAGCGCGAGCCGCCGCCACTCGCCGCCCGAGAGCTGTGAGATCGATCGCTCCGCCAAGGAGCCGTCGGCGCGGCGCACCTGCACGCGCTCAAAGTCCGCATCGGTCATCAGGGGTCATCAGGGTGGCGCACCTGCACGCGCTCGCAATCAGACGCAATCAGACGCAATCAGATGTCATCAGGGTGGCGCACCTGCACGCGCTTGCGCACTGTGCTGAGCTTCTCGTCAAAGGCGAGCCGAAGCCGCAGTCGACCGTCGCTCAATTCGGACGCGTAGCGCGCCGCCGCGGCCTCGAGCTGCGCGAGCGCCAGCTGATAGAGCAAGTTCTGCACGCCGCGCTTGCCAAAGTGCTCCTGGAGCTCTCCGAGCTGGGCGTGGCGCGTGGACGCCTCGCGCGCAGTCACTTCGAGCGTCGCGTGCCTCTCCGCCAGCTCCGCTTCGCGCGCCGCACCGTCTCGTTGACGAAGCGCGTGCGGATTCTCTTCGGCCTCAACGGCCGCGAGCGCCGCACGCGCATGGCTCACCTGCAGAGCGGTGAGCGCCGCCCGCCTTTCGGCCTCGCGTCTGACGCGCGCCGCCTCCTCCGCACGCGCCGCCGCCTCTGCCGCGCGCGCCGTCGCCGATCGCACCCGCTCGTTCGCCGCTGCGAGCGTGGCCTTGGACTGCTCCTCAGCCGCCGCACTCTCCTGTTCGAGATCGAGCAGCATGCAATCAGCGGTAATCAGCGGTAATCAGTGGTAATCAGCGGTAATCAGCGGTAATCAGAGGTAATCAGAGGTAATCAGCGGTAATCAGTGGTAATCAGCGGTAATCAGCACTCTCCTGTTCGAGGGAGTGCGCCTCCGCTCGACG
>PJAB01000766.1:0-21014 GCA_002887195.1 Chrysochromulina parva | reverse complement strand
AGTGCTCGTGCGCGGACGGATGGGGCGGTCACGACTGCTCCGAGCCGCAGTGCGAGGGCGGGTGCGCGGGCCACGGCGCGTGCGTGGCGCCGGGCCAGTGCAAGTGCTTCGACGGCTGGAGCGGCGCGCAGTGCGAGGCGCCTCTCTGCCCGGCCAACTGCTCGAGCCACGGCCGGTGCGCGAGCCCCGGAGAGTGCCGGTGCGAGGCTGGATGGGAGGGTGCCGCCTGTGAGCAGCCCACCTGCCATCCGGTCTGCGAACACGGCACGTGCACTCGACACGGCGAGCGCGCCAGCTGCGCGTGCTTCGAGGGCTGGCAAGGCGTCCGCTGCGACGAGCGCCACTGCCCAGCGAGCTGTCAAGCGCATGGAGTGTGCACGGAGCGAGGATGTGTTTGCTCGAGCCCGTACATGCACGGGGACGACTGCTCGCAGCCTTACTGCGGAGCAGACGCATGCAGCGGACATGGCCGATGCGCGCTCGCTACGATGCCTGCCGTGCTACCAGCGAGCGCCGTGGGCAACACCACCATCCGCCACCGCCTTGCTGCCGCGCCAGCAGTGTGCCTCTGTGCTAACGGCTGGTCCGGTCCAAAGTGCGAGCAGCCCGTGTGCGCTGGCGCCGCGGGCTGCGGCTCTCACGGCCATTGCGTCAGCCCTTCCAAGTGTGCGTGTGAGCTTGGATGGAGTGGTGCCCGCTGCGAGCTGCCGGCGTGCCCTGCCGACTGCTCGGGGCACGGCGCGTGCCAAGGCGCGCGCTCCCAGCGTGCGTGCGTGTGCGATGCTGGCTGGAGCGGTGCCGACTGCGCCATCCCCGTGTGCCCAATGGTGGCGGCGCCTCAGGCTGCGCCGCCGGCCACGCGCCACACCGTCGGCAGCGCAAAGGACCTTCGACCTCGGTTCGACTCCCACACGGGCACCCATGGCTACGGCTTTGCTGATGGTGTGGCCCATTACGGCGAGACGACGCCCGCGCTGACGGCGCAGCCGGCGACCACGGCCAAGCCGCTCGCGTTCTTGCAGATGGCGCTGCTGCCGTCGCCGCTCGTGCAGCTGCAGACCGTTGAGCAGCCTCAGCTGGCGCCCCCGCTTGCATGCGCGGGCCATGGCGCCTGCATAGCGCCAGGCGTGTGCGAGTGCCATTCGGGGTGGTCTGGTGCTGACTGTACCGTCGGCTGCGCCGCCTGTGTCCACGGCCGGTGCATCGACGGCGCGTGCCGTTGCCTTCCCGGATGGTCCGGCTCGACTTGCGCGATGCGCGCCTGCCCCGCCAATTGCTCATTCCCACACGGCGTTTGCGACCCCGACGAAGCGAGCTGCCGCTGCGAGCCCATGTATTATGGCGACGACTGCTCGGCAGGCGACGGGCTCGCGCCGCGAACGTGCGACGTGGCTGGCCGGTGTGACCCGCGCACGTTCGAGTGCTACGCGGGCTTCGGGGGCGCTGACTGCGAGCGAGCGCGCTGCCTACATGACTGCTCGGGCCGCGGCAACTGCACAGCGCCGGGCGAGTGCGCGTGCTCACCGGGCTATGAAGGCCTCGCATGTGAAAGGCCATCCTGCCCGGCCGCGTGCTCTGCGCACGGCGTGTGTACCGCTCCTGGGTCGTGCGAATGCCTCGAGGGTTGGCGTGGCGAGGACTGCAGCGTACCCATCTGCAAGGGTAACTGCTCGCAGCGCGGCCGGTGCGTAGGGCCCAACGCGTGCCTGTGCGAAAAGGGCTGGGCCGGCGCCGACTGCTCGCACTTGGCCGACGGCATCACGCTGCGCGATCTGCCGTGCCCTTCGCACTGCCGCGCACACGGCCAGTGCATCAACGGCACGTGTTCCTGCGATGTGGGATACGCAGGTCTCACCTGCAAGCCACAGTGCGATCGTGGATGCTCCGGCCACGGACGGTGCGCAGCGCCCGGCGTGTGTGCATGCTCGGGTGGCTGGGTGGGCGCGGGCTGCTCTCAGCCGCACTGCCCATCGGACTGCTCGGGCCGCGGCCGTTGCGCCGCCCCGGGCACGTGTGTGTGCCAGCCGGGCTGGGGCGGCTTCGACTGCAGCCAGCCGAGCTGCCCGAAGGAGTGCTCCGCCCATGGCACGTGTGTGGCGCCGCCGCCCAATGCGACGCGCCGGCACGCGATTGCACGCTGCAGCTGCGACGCGGGCTGGGGCGGCTCTGCTTGCGATCGGCCACTCTGCACCAGCGGATGCTCCGCCGAGCATGGGAACTGCACGGCACCCGGCACGTGTAGCTGTGCTTCAGGCTGGGGAGGCCACGACTGCTCGATGCCGCAGTGCAAGGGTGGCTGTGCGGCCCACGGCGTGTGTGTCGCCCCCGATGAGTGCAGCTGCTTTGATGGCTGGATCGGCGCGAACTGCTCCACGCCGCTCTGCGCGCTCAATTGCTCAGGCCGAGGCAGCTGCGCTTCTACTGGCGCTGCGGCGGGCACATGCTCGTGCGACGCCGGCTACGACGGGCTCGGGTGCGAGCGGCCGCTCTGCGCTGGCGGTTGCTCTCGTGGGCTTTGCACGTCTCCTGGCGTGTGCGAGTGCTTCGCTGGATGGACTGGGCCGCATTGCGATGAGGCCGTGTGCCCGCGCAACTGCTCCTCCCGCGGCACATGCGTGGCGCCTGGGCACTGCGTCTGCCATGACGGTGCTCATCTGCTGTTGCCTCCCGCACCGCCGATGGTCGCGCCGCCGCCCGTGCTTCGGTCGAGCACAGCAGCTGCCAAGGGCACAGGCCATTCACAAGGTATGCTCAGCCCTCTGCTCGACAGCTTCGGTGTCCTGAACGCCTTCCTCTCGTCTCCGTGGTCGTCTCCGAAGCCTGCGAATGACGTGGCGCACCGCACGCTCACGACGCCGCGCTGGTCGGGCGCCGCATGCGAGCTCGAGCGCTGTCCTGGCGAGCCAGACGAGTGCTCGGGCCGCGGGGTTTGCATCCAAGGCCAGTGCGAGTGCGACTCAGGCTGGGGCGGCACCGACTGCGGCCATCGGTACTGCCTCGATGAGTGCAACGCGCCGCAGGGTGTGTGCCTACCCGGCGGCCAGTGCGCCTGCTCCGCTGGCTGGACTGGCCCGTCGTGCGGCACGCCCGTGTGCGCGCTCAACTGCTCGAGCAACGGCGTGTGCACCTCTCCGTACACGTGCGAGTGTGACCTAGGCTGGCATGGCGACTCATGCAACCGCTCGGACTGTTCCGGCGTAAACGGGTGCTCGGGCAAGGGCGAGTGCGTCGCGCCCAACCGTTGCGCGTGTGCGGCAGGTTGGGGCGGCCCCGACTGCAACGACGTGGTCTGCACAGCCTCGTGCAACTGCCCAGACCCGTCGAACGAGGGCACTTGCCACGGCAGCTGCATGCTCGGAGGGATCTGCATTTGCTCGCTCGGCTGGACTGGTCCGCATTGCTCAACGCGCTTGTGCGCGCACAACTGCTCCGGACGTGGCGACTGCCACAATGGCGAGTGCTTGTGCCCTGCCGGCTGGAGCGGCGCCGATTGCTCCATGGGGGTGGGCTGCCTTCACAACTGCTCGGGCCATGGCGTGTGCGATGGCGATCGGCGTACATGCACGTGCGCCGCGGGGTACTCGGGTGGTGCGTGCGAGGTTCCCCACTGCCTCGACTGCGGGGGGCACGGCCGGTGCCTCGTTCCCGACGTGTGCAGCTGCGACGAGGGCTACGGCGGCCCCACGTGCCGCGAGCCACGCTGCCTGCACAACTGCTCCGGTGCGAGCGGCCGTGGCACATGTGTGGGCCCCAACCGGTGCAGATGCGCTGCGGGCTGGTCAGGCGCCGATTGCTCCGAAGCCATCTGCGACGAGCCTTGTGGCGCTCACGGCAAGTGCATCGGCGCCAACCGATGCGCGTGCGATACGGGCTGGAAGGGGGCGCGTTGCGACGTGCCCGAGTGCTCGGCTGGCTGCGGCGGCCGCGGCACGTGCATTGCGCCAAGCGTGTGCCAATGCCGAGCCCCGTGGGGCGGCTTTGACTGCAGCGGCAAGCGCTGTTCGGCTGCCCGCGTCAGCCTCTTCGCGGGGAACACCTCCGCTGGCACGCTAGGCGCCATCAGCGCGCCGCCTGTGGCCCAGGAGTCGCACTCGACGTGCTTACCTTCGGAGCCTGGCGACCATGGGCTGCCCGTCTCGTGCGAATGCCACCAGGGCTGGGGCGGCGCCGACTGCTGTGAACCGCAGTGCCCCAACGGCTGCGACGCGCTCCACGGCCGATGCGTTGCGCCGGCTCACTGCGCGTGCTCCGAGGGCTGGACGGGAATCGACTGCTCGATGACCACTTACTGCGAGGTGGTCCTCGAGGGCTGCCTCGGGCACGGTACGTGTGTCGGCTCGGCGTGCTCGTGCGAGCGAGGCTGGGCGGGCGAGAAATGTGGCCTCAAGGTCTGCCCGACGAGTGCGGATGGCAGCCTGTGCGGCGGCGCATCTCGCGGCACGTGCGCCGCCGATGGCCAGTGCGAGTGCGCCGCCAGCTTGACAGGCATCGCGTGCGAGGAGGACGCTTGCCCGAATGAATGCTCAGGCCACGGCGCGTGCGTCGCCGGCCGATGCGAGTGCTCGGTCGGCTTTGTGGGGCGTGACTGCTCGCGACGCGGCTGCCTCAACGACTGCTCTGGCCACGGCGTCTGCGACAACGCCACCCTCTCGTGCGCGTGCTCGCCACCGTTCACGGGCGCCGATTGCTCCTTGCGTCTCTGCCCGGCCAACTGCTCGAGCCACGGCCGGTGCGACGCGGCCTCTGGACGCTGCGCGTGCGCCAGCGGCTGGGCGGGCGAGGCCTGCGAGCGGCCTGCGGCATGCCCGACGACACTGCTCCCGACGCGCGGCGGCTGCGTGCTGCGCCCGAATGCATCGGCCGACGACGGCGCAGCCTTCTCTGTGGAATGTAGCGCAGGCTGGAGCGGGCGCGATTGCAGCAAGCCGCGCTGCCCAGGAGGCGGCGACTGCAACGGCAAGGGCTACTGTCGCGTCGACTCGCTTCACGGCGGTGTGTGCGCGTGCTATGACGGCTACGGCGGCCTTGACTGCTCAGAGCGCACGTGCGCTTCGGACTGCGGCGCCGCTGCGGCGCTCGTCGCAGGCGAGGTCGCACCTCGCGGTATGTGCCACGATGGCGAGTGCCTCTGCCGTGCCGGCTGGTTCGGGCCGGCGTGCGAGCGGCGGCGCTGTACGCTTGGCTGCGGCGGGCACGGAGTGTGCGACACGGCCACGGGCCACTGTCGGTGTGACGAGGGTTGGAGTGGCGCGCAGTGCACAGAAGCCGCGTGCCCAGCCAAGTGTGTGCACGGCGCGTGCCGCGCTCGCCTCGATGGCGGCGGCATGGTGTGCCGCTGCAAGGCTGGTTGGGGCGGCGTCGCGTGTGACGAGCGCCGCTGCCCCCGTGGCTGCGAGACGCACGGCGTCTGCGCTCGCAACGGCACGTGCTTTTGCGAGCCCGGCTACCACGGCCCGTCTTGCGAGCTTCGCACTTGCTTCGGCGCGGGCGCCACGTCCGTGGGATGCGGTGAGCATGGTGAGTGTGTCGAGGGGCTGTGCGCATGCAAGCATGGCTGGAGTGGAGAGCGCTGCCAAATGCGACGCTGCCCAAGTGACTGCTCGGCGCGCGGCGTGTGCAATCTGGCGACCGGCGAGTGTGCGTGCGCCGCTGAGTGGAGCGGAATCGCATGCAACGTCCCCTCATGTCCTGAGGGCTGCTCTGGTCACGGCCGATGTGACCAGGGCCGGTGCATCTGCGAGCTCGGCTGGGAGGGTCCAAGCTGCGTCGTCAAGTCCTGCCCGAGCAACTGCTCCCAGCACGGCCAGTGCCACGCAGGCACCTGCACATGCGATGAGGGCTGGGCAGGGGCCGACTGCGCGCTGCCGGCCGACGAGGGATGCGTGGCCGGGTGCAGCGGCGCCGGCATCTGCTACGAGGGCACGTGCCTGTGCATCGGCTCGCGTGGCGGCATCGACTGCTCCCAGTATGCGTGCCCGAACGACTGCTCGCGCAATGGCAAGTGCGCCGTGGGCGTCGATGGCAAGGCCCAGTGCTTGTGTAGTGCGGGCTTCCGCGGCATCGATTGCGCCATCTCCGACCGGTGCCCAGGCCCATGGCGGCTCGATGGCAAGCCATGCTCGGGCCGTGGCCAGTGCATGGCCGGCATGGGTCCGGGTCGGCACGCGACGTGTGTGTGCGAACATGGCTTTGGAGGCGCCGACTGCAGCGGCGAGGTGTGCGCTCGCAATTGCTCGGGCCACGGCGTCTGCTCCTCGGGCAGCTGCTGGTGCGATGCCGGCTGGGCTGGCCCCGAGTGCGCGTGGCGCCGCTGCCCTCTCGACTGCGGCGGCCACGGCGTGTGCGATGGTGCCATCGGCGCGTGCACTTGCGAGACGGGTTGGAGCGGCTTCGACTGCTCCACTCCTGATGACGGCAGCCATCACGTCGTTTCGCACTCTTCATGCGCGTCCCACTGCATCGGTCACTGCGAGGCGTGGTGCATCGACGGCGACGAGTGCGTGGCGGCGTGCGTGGACACGTGCGTGCCAGCGTGCTTGCGCGCCGGCGAGCGGAAGGGAGCGAAAGAGGGTGCGGACGTTGCGCCAAATTCAGTTGAGTCCTTTGAGACATTCTACGAGGCATGAGGAGGCAAGGACGAATCACGTGAGGAAGAAAGGGCGGTTGATTCTTGGTAATGAGGCGCCGGGCTCTGGTCTGTGCGCACCATGAAATGTTTGGTCGGATGATGATTCCTGTCATAGGAGTTCTCTGAACCGAACTAAATGACGAAGAATAAATTGACTACCACGTAAGAGGTCGGGTGCGCGGAACGCGAACGATTGCGTTTTTCACACGACACTTACACGACAACTAGTCGTACATACTCAACTGAGGTCGTGAAGCTGGTGTGAAGCCGTACGAAGTATGTCGTTCGGTACGTACTAGGTAGCTACGCAGAAACGCGGTACTTCGGAGAGCCAGTAGATGAACACGGTTGTGTCAGTACTACTCGTGCTCTGTCATCTCTGACGCCTAAGGCTAAGGGCCTAAGGCCTAAGCTAGGCCGTGGTTCGGCCGAGCGATGTTTCCCTTCAATTGGTACTTATTGAGAGCCGACACCGCCGCCACTGCTGCCATCGTCGCGTCTGCTTCCTGAAGTCGCCTCTTGGATTATCGGGAACATAGCTCATCCATATCTGGACTTGTGTTGATGATCGATTCAACATTCTGCGAGTGCACCTTCAGGTCTGCTCCGTTACGCCTGCCTTGGTACCCCTTCCGCAAGAGTGTGTGTTCTATGCACCGTCTCGGGCGAGCACGTCGCACACGTTATGCGCAAGGTAGCGCATGACCAGGTGGCCCAGCACGGCGCATGGCCATATGCATAGCCCTCAGATGCCAGGATCAGTCTCAACGTTGATGATGATGGTGCATCCCCTCTCGCTGTCCGAGTCTGATTCTTCGGGGTGCTTTGGAGGAGGAGCCTAAGCAGGAGCTCGAGTCCTTTCAGCAAGCGCCTTTCCGCCCTTAATCTGCATGCCCCCCACAGCGCCCATGGATATGGATGGGCTGTTTGGCGATGCCACAGATGGTACTGGAGGGACCTCTGCTGATGACGAGGGTGGAGGCGCAGATACAGTTCCACCCGCGGCACTATCCGTTTGGGACGGAACTTCTTTCATTCCGACCACTGCTGAGGACACCTTCGATAAGCTTGCTCATTAAAGCTTCATTTGCAACGATCGTCGATGGCGCCACTGACCGCTCAGAGCGTTGAGACGGACTCGCCGCCCTGTCAGGGCTTGACCGCCTGCTGCTCGGCCTGCCAGGGCTCGATTGTCTGCTGCCCGTCTTCGGCGGGCTACCTTCTCGGCTCGTCGGGCTGGACTTCGGCGATCTACTCTCTCGACGAGATGGCTTCGTGACACGAGTCAATGCTGCAAAGGCTTTGAGAGTGGCTTCCTCAGCAACACCTTTGAGAGTGGCTTCCGCAGCAACCACGTGCGATGCAGCCTTCTTCCAACGGCCAGTCGCCTTCGTGCTCTTGGGAGGATGCGCGAGTGGGGAAGGCGGATCCGAAGCAGGAACGAATGAAACGGAAGCAATAGGCTCGACGAGGTAAGACTTGAGAGACTCGGCTGGAACCACGTAGTCGACGAGGCCAAGCCGCCTCAACTCTGACCGATCCCCTTGCACGGGGCTCTTACATGAGGTGGGCATGCGTGCTCGCCTACTCGCATCGCTCAATATCGAGCTGACAACGGTCACCGCTCCAGCCACTGCTGCGTGCGAGCGAGCCGAGGTCATCTTGTGTCCATCGCGAATCAACGATGTCCTTGCGTCCGTAGCTGCGAGCTCTTCCAAGTTCCTTCGCCCTTGTTCAGAGAACGAATGCGCAAACGTCCGCGTGATTCGAGCCCAATAGATCCGCCATTCTCCAAGCGGCATCTCTTTCAAGCTCGGAAAGATGGCTCGCCACGCGTAAGCTTGCGCCAGCTTCAGGTAACGCTTAACCTGATCACCAGTGATCTCGGCATCGTCAAACCGTGTGCTCAGCATCCATCGGGCCCAATCAAATGTCTCTTGCCAGCTCGGCGCGCTACTGCCATACGGACCTCGCTCGTCGGCCAGCCGTGCTCCCAAGTCGAGTTGAAAGGCCATGTAGTCGTGCCAGCGATTTGTCAGTGCGAAGAGCATTTTGCGAACAGGACCAGGCTGCATGCGAATAGACTGCAGCTCCGCATCGAGAAAGTCACTCGATCGTTTGGCTGACTGAACTCGCGATTCCTGCGCGAAATCCAAGTTCACGTCCGCCTCCACTATGTAGGTCTTGAGGAAGTGCAAAAATGCAGAGGGCTTTGTATCTTTCAGTGAAAGATTCTTCTTCCTCTTCTGCATCTCCTCTGTGTGCTGTCCCTTCTTAGCCTGTAAGTTGACAAGCTCAGTGAGCTCCGCAGTCCAAGCTTCGGGGTCGACGAGCTGCGCCAGTAACCCAATGAATTCGGAGGCCTCGTAAGTCAATGTGTGCTTGGAAACCTCTTTAATCAGCTTCGCGAACTCCGCCTGGTCGACCTTGCCGTCGGGAGTGCTGTCGTACGCGCCGAGCACCTTCTCCGTCTGGCGCGTTGTGGCGCTGAACCCGTAGAACTTAAGCGCGTTGCGCAACTCTTTGACGCTTAGCGTACCACTGCCGTCTTTGTCGAAGTGCTTGAACACGATGCGGGTTTTCTCATCTTCGTCATTGAATACGAAGTTGGCCTGCAATTGATCTGAGCTGAATGCAGCGAACACAAATTCGACGTCTTCGAGTGAAGCTTCGCTGAATGGCCCTCTGAGTGGCCCTCTGAGTGGCCCTCTGCTCTCCGCGGCCGACGACTCTAGTTTCGAATTGCACGCGTTCTTACGCTTCATGAACGATTCATTCATGTTGCCGCTTCGCTTCTTCAACGAATCGTTCATGTTGCTACCGCCTTCTGCCGGTGCCAGTGCCGGAGCCGGAGCCGGTGTTGGTGCCGGTGCTGGTGATGGTGCATTGGCGGTGGCAGCTGCGGCCGTCGTCTCCTTCTGCTCCGCCTCCTTCTTTTCATCAACCTTGGTTTCGTTTTCCTTGTTGTGCTTGCGCCACGCATGCCGCCACGCTGCGAGCGCGGGCTGGAGCTCCTCCGCATTGATGGATCCGCTGCTGTCCAAGTCGACTTTGTCAAAGAGCTCGTCGATCTTGTGGGTGCTGTGATTCTCGCAGCCGGGCAGCTTCCGAACGAACTCGCGAAACTCCACCTTTGAGATCTTGCCATCCCCGGATGCGTCCCATGCTAAAAAGGCCTCGTCGCGAGATTCGAGCTTTGAGCTGCTCGTGCGTGAAAAGCCGAGCGCGACGAGCGCCCCGCCGATCTTCGCCTCGAGGTCGTCGATCTCTTTCACGTCCAACTCCTTCTGCATACGCACGAGCTCCATTGCCTCGATTGGCTTCATAAGCTCGTGGAATACTTTGCTGTCGACCGTGCCCTTGAGCACCACCTTCGATTTAGCCTGTTCCTCTCCGCCATCCTTTTTGCTCTTGTCACCCATGGACTTACCATCCTTAGTGCGCTGTTGCGGCATGCCCGGCAATTGCTTGAGAGTCTTCTCGTTGGCCTTGCTCTTGCTATCCTCCTCTTGGTTTTCGACGACATCGACGACGACACGAAAGTGTCGTGCAAAAAGTTCGACGGCTGCTGCAGCATTGCGCTTGGTGAGGAGAAGCATTTCCTTACGTCGAACACGCATCTCATGCTCCATCGTCCTTGCCCGGTCATCCGCTTCCTGCGTTGCCATCGCAGCAATCAACGACGCTCTCGCCTTGTCTGAAGCCTTTTGGACGACAGACACCCGAGCGTCGTCCTCCGCAATCACAAGCTGCTCGATGGCAGCCTGTGCCAGAGCTCGCCTCGCTAGGAGGATTGCACTCTGCAGAGCGTCGCCCAAACCCTGAGCGCGCTTTGACTGAGGTGACAAGTCAGCGAGGCCAATGGCTTGAGCTAGTTCAACATGGCTTGCAAATCTACTCAGAACCTGCATGGAGCTGATGCCTGCCTTGGCGAGCTCGTGTGCCAGGTCATGCTTCTTGCAACTTGGCAACTGCTCAAGCATGCTGAAGAGTGGCAACTCTAGGTTCTTGAGACGCTCGCGTCTTTCTTGAGCGATGCGCGCCTCCTTCTCCTCGATACCTAGCGCATCTCGAAGCATGCTGCCGACAGGAAGAATCGCGCTGGCCCAATCTTCATTCTGCCGAGAAAGCCACAGAGTCTGGGCACGTCGCCAAGTGGGCAACGGCTCGGGCAGCGGCTTGGCAACAACTCCCGGATCGGTTTCGGGCTGCGGCACCACCTGCAATTGCGCCATGGACGTCGAGGCAATCACGGTCGCGGCTGCTCTTGCGACGGCCCCATGCGCAGCAGCGATTCGAGGCTGCGCGAGACGGTCGAGTCTCGTCGCGGGCTCATTGGGTGGTGGCCTGAGTCTTACAGGCGGTGGTGGCCGAGGCTTCCTACTGCTCGGGGTCGAGCCCTTCGAGCCCTTCGAGCACAGCTGTAGCACTGGCACCTCGGGGTGCACTTTGCAGAAAGATGATGGTTCTTCTGCATGTGCTGCCACAGTAACTGGAAATGGTATGGATTCAGATGACCCATGGGCCGTCTTGTGTGTGGTTTCCACTGACGCAGCCACACGACGAAGCTCCCGCTCGAGCAGACTGTCGGCGCATACGGTTGTTTTTGCAGTTGCTGCTGGCACCAGTACTGTTGGCACTGCTGCCGGAGCCATTCGCCGACGCTCTGGCTCGAGTAGGTTGCCATGGTTCCCAACTAGTGGCGTAGGGGTGGGCTCGGCAGGCGCGGACGCCGCAGCAGCTACGCGACGGCGCTCCCGAACTAAGAAATTTTCTGGCGCGGCGAGTTGCTGGGCGGCATGAGCAGCCCATCGCCGACGCTCACGCTCGAGCAGGTTGCTAGAGTCAGGAACTGGAGACCCGTCCGCATGCGGATCAGGCCAAGCCACGGCGGGCACTGCCTTAGGTCGACCTGGGATGCGATCAGGAGCGACCTTGACGCCATACACGTGACGAATGTTGGTTGTGCTCCCGATCGAAAACTTGGGCACTTGGGCCTTCTTCTGCCCGTGCATGCCTTCGTTTCGTGGCCCACTGCCAAGCGCGGCTGAACTGTTGGTTGCCACACGCGTTGGGCTGATATTTAGACGAGGAACGACCCGTGATCCAGCCATCGCAACCACAGTGGCCACAGCCCGCTGCAGCGCAGCTTCCGCCTGCTGTTGCCTCAGCGGCGCGGTCGTGATGTATTCCTCAGCTGCCTTTGCCGCTGCCTTTGCCGCTGCCTTTGCCGCTGCCACTCGCTCTCGCTTCTTCTTCAAGGCGGGTTCCATACGTCGAGCTTCCCCTCGTACGAATGTCCTGTACTTGCGTGCTTCCTGTACTTGCTCCTCGTCTGCACAGGGATCGCAACCCCAAAGACGAGTGTAAAAGCCACGCCAAGCGGCTTGCATGGCCGTCGCAGCCTTGTGTCGCTTGTGCGCCAGCGCTTCTGCAAGGGCCTCCTTCACCTGAGTTTTCAAGCTGTCAGGGCTCGCGCAAGTCCGTCGCCCGGAGCGCGGAAGAGGCGCCTTCCTGTGACTGAAACTATTGGCAGATGAATTTGGGTGAGCATTTCGGCTGCTGGCCTTACCACTTGTGCTCTTGAGTGCTCCTGGGCTCTTCATGCAGGCTGCGGTGGCACCGGCCGGCCTGCACGCAGGCTCGCAGGGCTCGTTGCCAGCAAGCGGCGGTAGCACACAGCACAGACGCGCTGGATCGTTTTTGGGTCATGCAGGCGGAAAGATGATGACGTGCGCAATCTATCTGATGATTTGGTTCCCAAAAATAGCCGCCCGACCAAGACGCACGGCGACACACCGCGAAGTCCAGGTGCCCACGATCTTGACTGTGAGCTATCCGTCTGTCGGTCTGAGTGTGCTACCTGCTACGCTACCGCTCACGGCGACGGGCCAGCCGTCGGCGTGGCCATGGAGCGTTCTCACGTTGCTCCCGCTCCGTTGGCGTGCACACGCTCAGAAGCAGGTGATTTTCGAGCACGCCACCTACCTTGGCACGGTTGCGCTCGTCGGGGTCGCCACGCCCTGCCTCGCGTTGCCTCGACATCGCGAGCGTCTCTGAGGCTACCGGGAGCGTGCGCGTACGCATTTCGATCTCGCACTCGCGTACGATGACCTCGCGCCACTGCATCGGATACTCGCTCGCGGAGGACGTCGTCACGAAGGCGATGCCGCCGTATGTCGTGAGCGAGTTAGCATGCACGTGCCCATGTAGCGAGAGGCGCACGTGAGGGTAGCGGCTGAGCAAGTTGAGCACCTGGTTAGCATTCTCGACCATGTCGACGGGCACCTCGAGCCAGCTCACGACGGCGCCACTCGGCTCGCGAGGCTGGACGAGTAGCTGGTGCCCCACGAGCAGCACCCGCTCGCCTCCTGCCGCTGAGGCGTCCAGCTCAGCCTGTAGCCAACCCAGCTGAGCAGCGTCGACTAGACCATGGCCGTCCGTGTCGAAGTGGACGGCTGAGGCGGTGTCGAGGAGGAGTATTCGCCATCCGCGATGGCGCAGCGAGCGGTACGCGACGTCAGGGCGTGGCGCGCCGGTCTGGTTGCCGAGCTCGCGCTGCCACGCGCTGAGCCCACCGAGTTTCGGATGAAGGTCGTGGTTGCCTGCCACATGGTGGATAGGCCAACGGCCAAGGATGGCTCGCTCCTCCTCTGCGAGCATGCGCAGCGCGCGCTCGTACTCGTTGGCTGGCGAGTGGAAGTTGTTGCCGCCACAGACTGCATCGCCCGCATGCACTGCGAACGCGCCGCCGCCGGCCGCGAATCGACCGAGCTCCTGCAGCATGGCTGAGTAAATCTGCGGCGAGTGGCGCACCAACAGCCCGTCGCGAATCGGAGAGGCGTCGGAGCGCGAGGTGAAGTCGTTGCGGCCGGCAGCGGCAGGCCACACGTGCGTGTCAGTCACGAGCGCGAATCGGAAGAGTTCGCTGGCGTTCTGCTGACGCTCCTTTCGCCGGGAGAGGACTTCAGCAGGAGATTCAATGAACGGTGTTTCATTTTCTTTCGATCGGAGCCGTCGGCGCCTCCTCCCCAGTGAAAGTTCGCGTTTGATCGAGTGCTGCTCCGCGTAGAAGACGAGCGAGCCCAGGGCCAGGAGCGCGCAGCCAATGAGTGTGTTCTGCATCCCGCTCATGGCCCGACGGCCTGCGCGCCAGCCTGCTTCACTCCCGTCATTCTTCAGTCTCTGCCGCTGCTGCTGGGTGTCGAACTATAAACATTGGCTGTGAAACACACAACCAACATCCCAGTGCAAGATGCCCCACTCTGACCCCCCATGGTAAGTGTGGGAACCGAACACGTGTAAACCTTTCATGACGTTTTCCGTCCCGTAACTCGTTAGTAACTCGAAACGTCGACTCGAAACCGGTCTCATGAACTCTGAACTGCATTATATATTCTCTGCATCCGCGAACTGCGACGTAAATACCGTACTGGTCCGTCAATCGGCTCACATTCGACATTGACATTCAATCGCTCCGGCCGCCGCTCCTCCTTATCTTGGGGAAGTAAGGGAAAGTGTGCTGTTCGCTACCTTAAAACAGCACCTAGAGGTTTACAACGGACCCCCATCCTATTGGGGTATTTCCGCTCTCTAATAGTGACCCCTGGGGAGCGCGTGTGTCGCGTTCATACTAAAGTAGTTGCATGGACGGGCCGGTGCATCGATAAGCTGAGTATCCGCCGTGTACTTGCAGGTTGGACTAAGTCGTCGAACGCCGCCGCCATTGTATGCTTCGCCGGCGGTGCCGCCGCCGGTGCCGCCGCCGGTGCCGCCGCCGCCGCCTCCAGGGCTCTGCTGCCGCTGGCCGCGAAGGAGGCCACACTGCCTGTGCAGTCGCATCAAAGATGTTGAGCGCCGTACAACGCCCTGCTATTTAGAGCGTCAACGCCGCCTGACATTGTGGCGAGAGATCTATCGAGAAGGGCGCGGCTGTCCTCCTGGGCAGGTAGTGCAACCGACGGTGCCGGTGATGTTTTAGCGACTGGTCCCTTGCCTTCCGCCTTGCCTTCCATCGCTCCCCAGAACGCCTGCGCTTTTGCGACTTCTTTGGAATCCTTTGGCGGTGACTGTGCCCTGTCTGCTTTGGGTTCCTTGGGCGGCGACTGTGCCCTGTCTGCTTTAGGTTCTTTGGGCGGCGACTGTGCCCTGCCTGCTTTGGGTTCCTTGGGCGGCGACTGTGCCCTGCCTGCTTTGGAATCCTTTGGCGGCGACTGTGCTGTCATATCTTCGCGCGTCTCGAGAGTTCCTCCCCGCGTCCCCCGCGTCCCCCGCATATCTCGGGACACATGCGACTCTCGCGAAACACGCGACTCGGCGACGTCCTTCTGCGCCGACCGGGGCGACGGCTTGACTGCTCGCGGCTGCGGCTCTTCGGGAGGCGGAGGCGGCGCGCGTGCCTGCCCGGGAGGTCTCGCCATCGCTGGAGATGTAGACGTGGGATCAAGCACATGGCGCTTGAGAGCAGTAGCACCGCCTGACATGGTGGCAAGAGAACTATCGAGAAGGGCTCTATCGACGCGTACATTGCCTTCCCATTTTGCGTCCATGGCTCCCCAGAACATCTGCTTTGAGCGGGCGTTTTCGGGCAGGTTCTCGGGCAGGCGGGCCTTCATTTTGAGCTCTTGCTCTACGGGCTTCCGCACGATGGTGCGTACATCAACAAACTGCTGCTCCCCCCCCTGCTTCAACCAGGGCATCGGTGGTGGCGACAATGGCATCTTGGCAGCTTTCTCGGCAGCTTCCTTGGCAGCTTCCGCGCGGTCGCGCTCCTTCTTGGCGGCAATCTCGGCCATGCGGGCCGCATGCACTGCCTGCACGTGCGACATCTCCTCCTTGGGCGGCGAGGGTGCCCTGTCTGCTTTGGGTTCCTTGGGCGGCGACTGTGCCCTGCCTGCTTTGGGTTCCTTTGGCGGCGACTGTTTGGGTTCTTTGGGCGGCGACTGTGCCCTGCCTGCTTTGGAATCCTTTGGCGGCGACTGTGCTGTCATATCCGCGCGCGACTCGAGCGTTCCTCCCCGCGTCCCCCGCGTCCCACGCAACTCTCGGGACACAGGCGACTCTGCGACGTCCTTCGTCGTCGGCCCGCTCGCGCCACGTGCCCCTGCTTTCGGCGGTGCCCCTGCTTTTGGCGGTGATGGCGTCCGAGCGCGCGCGTTCTCTTGGGGTGGTGACTGCTTGATCGCTCGCGACTGCGTTCTATCGGCTGCCTTCTCCTCCGCCATCTTCACCCCCACTGAATCTTTTGTTCCTCCCTGCTTCTTTATCTTCTTCAACGAGGCAATCGGAGGCGGCAGTGTGGCAACCTTCTCGGCAGGTGGCTCCGGGTCATTGACCTTGACCGCGTTGGGCGAGCGGGAGCGCGACCTGTGCGGCGACAGCGCGCGAGCACGAGCCTTGTCGGGAGCCGGCGACGCTGTGCTGACTCGCAGCTGCGCCTTCTCGGGCCGCAACGGCGAGGGCGTGCTGGCTAGCGGTTGGGCTGCTGGTGGTGGGCTCTCTTTTGGGACGTATGGCCGTCGTGGCGGTCGCTCCGGCTCCTCAGGTGGGCTTATACGCCCCGAAGGACGCTGCCGTGGGTTTTTTTGCGGAGCCGATGGTTGCGGTGCGGCTGGCTGTGGCTGCGGCTGCGGCTGTGGCCGTGGCTGGGGCTGGGGTTGTGGCTGTAGCAAGGGTTCAGGTCCATAGACCTTGAGTGCATTGGGAGAGCGAGCGCGAGCCTTCGTGTTCGGTGGAGAGGACGTACGAGCTCGATCCTTCTCGGCGGTCGGCGAGCTCGAGCGGGCGCGATCCTTGGCAGGAGGCGGCGACTGCGTTCGAGCGTGATTCTCGACTTGCGCGGCTGCGGAAAGTCGCTCGGGAGGCGGCGACTTCGAGCGAGCGCGAGGCTGGGGCTGCGGCGAGATCGAGCGAGATCGGTCCTTGGCGGGCGGAGGCGAGACGATCGTGGGTGAGATCGTGGGTGCGAGCTTGGCCGGCATGCGAGCGGGAAGCACCGGTCGAGAGTTCCAGTCGGGCTTGGGCGGTGACGGCGTGAGGGTGAGCCCATTGCCCAAGTCCAATCCTCGCTGGGGCTTGGGTGGCGAGGGGGTCCGGGCTCGCGGTCGGGCCTTCACAGGAGGCGATGGCAGGGAGTCGAATGCTGACTGAAGCTTGGGAGGCGACGGTGTGCGGGCTCGCGGTCGGGCAGGCGCAGGGGCTGCATTCGACCTGGAAGGATCGTTATCGGGAGGCGGCGAGATCAACTGGGCGCGATCCTTGGCAGCAGATGGCGACGGCGACCTGGAGCGATTCATTCGCTCCATTTGCGAGGCTGCGGAAAGTCGCTCGGGAGGTGGCGACTTCGAGCGAGCGCGCGGCTGGGGCTGCGCAAAGGCTGCGTTCCACTCGGCTCGGTCGATACAACCGTCGCCGTTGCGGTCAATAGCAGAGAAGAGGTCCGCAGGCGGCGAGCTCTCAGAGGGATCGTAAGGCCGCCGAGCCGGTCGTTCTGCCAGTGCAGAGACCTCCTTAGCTGCCTGTACCCTCGCCGCCTCCTTGCGCTCAAGCTCGGCCAGCCGTGCCACCGCAGCCGCCTTCACCTGCGCCGCAACGGCTTTGCTCACGCCAGGGGGCTCGCCGCGGAGCTCAATCTTGTCACGGACGATGTTCTCGTCAATCCTGCCACGGAGGATGGTCTCGAGCTCGCGGAGCTCAATCTGACCTGAGCTGTCTACGTCCCAAGACCGGAAGAGCGCTGCCACGTGGCGGGGCTCCATCTCGAGGCCCAGGTGCGCAATCGCCCGCTGCAGCTCACGGCACTGTATGCGCCCATCGCCGGACTCATCCCACTCGCGGAACAAGTCGATCATGCGCGCAAACCGGCCGCGCAGTGCGTTCATCAGCTGCTGCGGAATGGGTGGCGCCCCTTCACCTTCGTCAATCTCGATCGAGCTCGTGATAGGCATCACGGAGCTCGCATCCGAGGGCTTTTGTCGTGGGGGCTTGTGTGGCAGTGCCTCTGACATCGTTGCTGCTGCTCCAGCTGTACCGCCCGTCTTCTTGCCCTTCGCCTTCCGCTTCGGCGAAGGTGTCGAGGAAGGCATCTTGGGCGGCGAGGGTGGCGGCGAGGTGGGCGCTCTGGGGGGTGACTTAACGTCCACCATGGGGGCGCCCTTGGGCCCCTTGGACGGGGATGGCGGCTTCTTCGGCGGCGAGGAAGACCCAATGAGCGGCGACACGGGCGCCGCTACCTTGGGCCCTGACGACGACTTTGGACGCTTGGGCGGCGATATGGCGGCACGAACCCTCTTAAGTTCCTCCTCCATCGCCACGGCCTCGGCAGCGGCAGCTTCGGCAGCGGCGATGGCCTCGGCGACAGCAGCCCTGCGAGCGGAGGCATTGGCGGCAGCCCTGGCGGCTGCGTCGGTGGCAGCCTTGATGGCAAGGTTAGCGACAGCCTTGGCTGTAGCCTTGGCAAAATCCTGGGTGGCCCTCTCAGCGGCAGGTCCACCAAGGCGCGACTTGCTAGGGGACTCTGCCTTCAGTGCAACGACCCGAGTACCCGGGGCAAACGCGACGGCAAAGACTTCAAACGTGAGATCCGTGCCCTTCTTGCCATGATGCTTGTTGATGCTAAGGATCATCTCCTGAGCTGCCTCCTCCTCCATGACCACTTGCAACTTCCGCAATGCAATTACCAGCTCATCGGCAGAGACGCTACCTCCATGGTTCTCATCTATCGTGTCAAAGGCCACCTTCGCGCCCGTACGCGCGACGACAGTCTGCAACATTATCATCGCCTGCTCCACCGTAACCTGTGACTGCTGCTGTTGATGTGACGTCTGCGGCGAGGGAGTGCGGGCTTGCGGCTGCGCCTTTTCTGGAGGCACTGGTAGCTTCTGCGGCTGCGGCGTGGGAGTGCGGGCTTGCGGCTGCGCCTTTTCCGGAGGCACTGGTAGCTTCTGCGGCTGCGGCGTGGGAGTGCGGGCTTGCGGCTGCGCCTTTTCTGGAGGCACTGGTAGCTTCTGCGGCTGCGGCGTGGGAGTGCGGGCATGCGGCTGCGCCTTTTCCGGAGGCGCTGGCAGCTTCTGCGGCTCCGCTCGGACTAGGTGGCCGACAAGCGGACTGGGCCCTACTAGCACGGGGTTAGGCTCGGGGCGGGCTTGAAAGTGGACGTGTGCGAGCGTGGGTGACGCATGCGACGGCGACCCGCTCTCCTCGGTCTGTGTTGCTCGCGCCAAGCCAGTATTCCGAGGTGCGACTCGCTGCTCCTTGTCGACCGACGCCTCGAGTGCCTGCAGCCTCTTTTGAGCACCGTCCGCCTCCCGAAGAGCTTGTTTGGCGGCGTCGACCGCGTAGGCATGCTGCCCACGCTCCTCCGTGAGAGCGTCCTCCCACTGGTCCAATGCCTCAGATTGTGCCTCCAATTGCGACTCGCAATCCTCCAGCTCGGCGCCCAGCACGGTCGATTGCACCCGCAATTGCTCCTCCAAGGTGCCCGAGATGGCTGCTAGCCGATCGTACGTGGAGACCAGATCAATGACCAGCAGCCGTGCGTGCGCCACTCCGAGCGGAGCGAGCGCCGCCGTGCGCTCGTAGCCAGGCCCTAGGCGCTCAAGTCGCCAAGGCTCTCCTAGCGCATGCGCGCCCCCGCTCGTGCCCTCGTAACCTACCGAGTAGCGGAGCAACTCGTGCAGGGGGCGTGACGCGTACGCGAGCGGTGTGGACGTGGCCGCCTCTAGGACGGTGAGCTGCAGCGAGACGTCGGTACGGTTGAGCAAGTGCCTCGGTACTCGCATGCCAACCTCCGCATTCCACCAGACCTCGGAGGTACGTGTGTCGTCAAATGGAGCCGCTGCAGTCCGCATCTCGTCCACCTCGGCCAGTGGCGCCCTGTGAGTGTCGACCAGTGCGAAGGCGCAGCACAGCGACGCGTGATGGGGCCATGCGAGCTTGAACGCGTCGGTGAATTGAGCGCCCGCGAGCGAAATGAGCAGCTGCCCATCCAGCGGTACCCATCGACGCACGAGCTCGCTCGAAAAGGGCGCGAGTTGACTCACCATGTGCCGTCGGCGCCACAGACTCGCTGCCTCATCCACACGCTCGTGGGCCGCGGCCACCGACAGCTCCACCAGCGGCACGACGCGCTGCCTGCGCCGCTCGGCCGAGTGCGCCACTGCCTCGGCTCCGCGCTGCGCGCGCGCCCCCGGGCTGCTTCCGCTCACTACGGCGCGCTCGCGGTCGTAGGTGAGCCCGCCCGCGTCAACCACGAGTACTCGAGGCCACTCCCTCTCCACCTCTGGAACGTTCTCCTCCTCGTCCAGCCGTAAGGCCCTCCGAATCGTCGCGTCTTCATCGGCGACGTCGACACTTTCGTCCTCTTCGGCCTCGCCCGTCGAGCATGGCGCCGCGTCCGAAGGCTCTAGTAGCCTGAGCATATCTCGACGAAGCATCATCTGGCTGCTGTCGTCGGCGTCTTGTCCCAACGACGCCAGCCGCTCAAACTCGCTCGCAGGGCGTACGGCGTAGACACCAAGCATGCGCCGCTTCCATCGGCGGAGCCGCTCGCGCACTGCGCGCTTCGCATCGAGCTCATCATTCCCGGGCGGCATCGAGGCCACGCCGCGAGCTTCGGCAGTCGAGTCGTCGACCGTCAGCATGACCCAGTGCGTGGGCGGCAGCGGCAGCGCGAGGAGTGCTGCGCACGTAGCGGCGGTAGGAGTGCCGGCCAGCACCCAACCCGACTGAACGGGACTATCCGCGAGGAGTGCTGCCGCCTCCTCGTCTTCGCCGTCGTCGTGCAGCCGCACGAGCCTCAGCTTGAGTTCAGTAGCTAGCCAGTCTGCGTGCTCGTGCACGCCGCTCAATTCGCTTCCGCACAAAACTACCCTCGCCTCGAGACCGCGCCGATTCGAAAAACGGCCCACCTCGCCGGTGCTGGCGCTGCCGGTGGCTCTCTTGCTGCTTAAGGGCTCGCTCCGCATCCTGTGCTCGCTGTACACGCGATCCACGGTCTCAGCCGCCTGCTGCTGCTGCTTGAGCAGGAGCCGGTCCTGCGCGCCGCGCTGGTGACGCTCAATGATCAGCGCCGTCGCGGCGCTCGATGACGATGGAGCGGTGGCCGGCCATAGGCGCATCGTAATCTCCTTGCCGTTTCAGAAGTTTTTGGATATGGATTTTGAACCTCAAAACATCCTCTTGCACACACGTGGCCCCTCCCTTCAGAAACCTTTGATGCCGTTTTCACCTCTTCGCGGTTTCGTGCAAAAGAGTCCTCATTCTGTCGTGGATAGTGACACGGAGTGTCTCTGAGGAGAAGCTAGTATCATCGCGCCGCGTCCAATCACTCCCGACCACAGAAGTTCCTCTAACTTCTGGTAGGTCAGGGAACGCAGGCGTTCTTGCG